>LYUA01001689.1:235290-245990 GCA_002093875.1 Calopteryx splendens | reverse complement strand
CCCCCTCATGGCAGGCAGGGGATCCCCGAGATGGTAGGGGAACAAAGCATTGAGTAATAGAGGAGCAATTTTGTCCTCAGGGCCAGTGGGGGTCCTCGCCCCCTTGGGAGGGGGTACAAGGGGGAGGCAGATTAGTGTTTGATGGCCTAAACGTGGAGCACTCGGCTAAGGAGTCCGGATGACACATCCTTCAAATCCGGAGGACGCCCGGGACAAAAAAGAAAGAGTGATTTTCTTTGGGTAGCAGATGTATCTGGGAAACCGAAGTGGCACAGGGAGGACTGGTGTCTCGCTACCTTCGATGCGAGCCCTTTACATTGGGATATTATTGCGGTGATTTTCGGTCCTTCCCCATTCCACTACTAGAAAATATCAATACCTTAAAGTGTATGGAGCGCAGATTTTTTAAAAAATTACTGCGACATACTTTCCTTCGAGATTAGTTGTGTGATGTCCTTATACGGAACACACGGTCGGCGATTCAAATCCGGATGACGCAACGCCAAAAACAAGAAAGATTGTTTTTTTGTCGGCAGATGCTTCTGGGGAACCGCCAGTGGCTCAAGGAGGATAAACCGGTGTCCCACAGCCGTCAACCCATGTGCGTTGAGAAGTTTGGCTATTACGATATTTTTTATCCATATCCTGATAATAATTATTCGACCAGAAGAAAATTTCACGCGCAGTTGGGCATAGTCGGAGAGGTACCATATATCGGCCTCATCTGTCAAACGTTCAGAGTGATGATAAAAGTTTTAATGCCGTGCGATGGCTTAGCAGAGAGGTTGGAAACGATTTTCACAAGGGCCGAGTGCATGCATCTCCGCAGGGACAGGAAAGATACCTAGATATAGTGCCAGAAGTACGTGAGTACTTAAAGAGTTGATTGTTTTTTTCGCCAGGTGGGTGATTTCTCGTTACACCCCTGGGCCGTAGATCAAAGAAGCAATTACCCGGCCAGCGGATAGTTGCTTCTACGCCTCTAGCTTAGCCGGACGAGAAAAGGGTGCAGAACTATTATTTTTTTGTTTCGAAATGCGAAGTAGTACGTCTCTTTTGGATCTATATTTAAACCAATGCACGATTTTATTTAGTATCTCTTACGCGTTTTCTTACTCTTATCGTTAAAAAATCTAAGGATGCTAAATTTGGACATGCTTGCCAGGAATATATATTATTTAATCATAACAGTCGAAAAATGAAAACCCAGTTGTAATTGGATCGAGCTTGCCGTAGTGGAGAGTCCTTCGAAGGGGCAGTTCTTGTCCGGTGGAAGGGTCCCGATTTCGGAGACATACCCCCACCCCTTCTAATCTCGCCGGGTGAATGGAATCCATTCACGGCCAGTTAACTCCTCTGGAGGAATTAAGTATCTCCAGCGATGCAAGTGAGATGCCTTCCTTGAATTTCGTTGATTCACGCTCGGGGGGGGATTTTAATGCGGTCGCGCTAAGGGAAAGAGAGAGAGAGAGTGGGAAAGCCAGCCGGTGGTGGATTTCGACTTCGCCGAAGACGCTCCTCGGCGCTGAGGAATGGGTCCGTTCCAATTAACCGGAATCGACCGATGCTTTATTAAATATACACGCGGCGCTTACGTGTGGTGATTCGGGGGAAATTGTCGGTATTGTTTTGAGTCGACCTTATCGATATCCTAAATGCAAGAAAGTGAAAACAAACTTGTCTCAAATTCTGTAGAATTTTCCTCAGTGAATGAACCTACCGCCAGAGTCGCAAAATTTATTGGGGGATCTACGTAAGGATATTCAAAAATTTACCGTGAAGTGTAGCGATATTTTCAACTACTTGTGCTTTTTAGCATCCACGAATTTAATCTCATCACAATTAGTGAGAATAAATAAATCATTTTATTCCATTAATATCTAGCTCTCATAATGGATTTGTGAGCACCAGATTTAATTGCTTATCACTTCTTTGCCATTAAGTATTGGACAAACGATTATATATAAGCCTAGTACCTTTTAAAAATCGATAAGATCATCATAAAAATATTAATTGATCCTGTCGAGCTACTCTGTAGATACTTTGCTCTGTAGAAGTTTTCCATATCCTCACAAATGAGGCGGTTATCAGCAAAAAAATAGATAAGCAGAAAGCAATGGATGCGGCTTTCGAAACAATTGGTATCACCGTTCATAAAAACGATAAAACGTGTAACTGACAAGAACGCTGGCAAAGCTTCAAGAAAGTAATGTGTAATTTTTGATATATTTTCGTTATTCAATTAGCCAATCTAATATGCTGTCACAGTATGTACGAAGGAAAATTATGTCATTACTTTCATCGACACAAGGGATATCCTGAAATTCTCGATTGGGATGCAGATCTGCCATTGTTCATTCGTGCTTTAATCGGTTTATTAAAGGGTCAAGGATCCAACTTTAAGGAGACAGGGCTTAAGAGATACCTCAGAGACAGTTTGTTTGATTGCATTAACACCAAGGTTGTCTGGCGCCAAGGAAATGTGCTTCATTACTTGCAAACTGACCGAAAATAAAATTTCACTTTAGATCCAGGGTGGCTACAAAATCAGAAAGTAATTAGCCTGCCAGGATAGTTAGAGGCACCAACCCACTACGCCTTGGTACACATAATTAGAGCAGGAAAACTCAGGTATTATTTTGAAAAATATATCCAAAAAATCTATTTTTTCGTTTCAAATAGCGTTAAGTAACTTATTGGTTAAACATTTACACTTTTCAGTGGATCTTTGCGAGATTCGCAAGTGCATCGTTAAGTAATAGGATAAAACAAACTCTTTGAAAAAAATTCTAAAAATTGAAAAGTTAAAAAGAATCCATTTAGATCTTATTCAATCTGAGTCTACATCATATCTATTTACGCTCAAAAAGGCTCCTTCATTGAAAAAAAATACCTTTCGGCATTACCCCCGAAATACCCAGCTTCAAAATCTCAGTTCGTTTTATATTATGAGGAAAATAACAATCTCAAAAGACCCTGATAAATCTTGTTGTCTTTCCAATTATTCTGAGAAATTTAAAATTTTATTAAATTTTTTCGAGTACACCAAATTAAGTCTTACGGTGGTGGCATTTCTTTAAGAAAATCTCTTTATGCCAAAAAGTAGCAAAGAGTCTTTCCCAGACTCCACCTGTGGGCCGAATTGGTCCAAATCGGTCGACACACGCAAGAATATCTTGAAAGGTATCTCGAGATGAAAGATACTGAACGACTTTTTTTCGGCACTCATACTGTAGATTAAGATCTCACGTGTGTACCTCGTTACAAACGTTCGCACACTGCCGGGGCGAATACTTACAATTGGTATGCCCTTGAAGTGCAAATGAGACTGCCAAACTTTTTTGCGAGTGCACTGAGAGAAGTGGCCAATGCAATGGAGACTTTTAGCAAAAGGGTGTGTTTTAAACAGGGTGATATATATGCATATATATATAATATATAGATATATATATGTATATTATATATATATATATATATTATATATTATATATAATTATATATATATATATATAATTATATATATATAATATTCACAGGTGCGAAAAACATTTGGCGGAGAAACACACAAAGAGGACACTTACACATTAAAAAATGGAAATTTTTTGCTGCGGTCGCAACCAGACTTTCTCAACCAAGAAAGGGATAGGTAGGGAAAAATTTCGCCTTCTAATTCACAAAGATTCAGATTTGTTTAATAAAAGTTCAAAAGGAGCGTCGCCCTATTTCGTGAGACCGAAAAACGAAATATTTGATTGGATACAAGCATTTTTACCAGCAATGCAAACTTCTTGGCAAGTGATTCCGTGCTGTAATCTTATCTTCCCGGAAGACTCCAAAAGACGGGCGAAAACCGACAGCATATAATTCCCGCTATAAACTCACTCCACGCTCAACGGGTTTCAAGCAGTTCCGTAAGACCTAAACCGAAATATTTAAATAGATACGAGCATTGCTATCAGCAATGCAAACCATTTGACAAGTTTATCCACGCTCTAATCTTCTCTTCCCAGAAGAAATCCAAAGGCTGCCGTAAATCGGCCGCATAGAGTACACGCTCCAACTCAAAAGAGGGATCATATAAGTGCAAGGACATCCATCGTAACTGGAATAAGAGCCGAGGGAATTCCTTGGCGATCGCCCGAGTCGTTGAAGTTGATCGTCGTAGGGATTAACTCCCTAATAACCCCGACGATTCAACACATCTCCTCCCCCATCGGCAAGTGCAGTGGCGAAGTACTCAATGAAGCGATCCATGCTACCAGATGGATGAAGAAAAACATTCAGCAGAAATGCTTCTCTCTAAGCCCTTAAATTATGGTGCTTGAAATTATGCGCTAGATCAAACGATACAGTCTACAACTCCGAATTAACCGACCTAATGATTAGATTACGGTTTCTCAACAGGTGTTCCGGGAGGCGCAAGCATCCGCCATAACACGGGAAAATGAAGGTATGTTCTCAGAATACAAGGCCCAACTATCGAATTACGCTTGAATGAGAAGTTTTTAGTATTGATGTTAAGCATAGCACTTTTCATGCGGTGTAAATTGTGACAACATTTGTTTTGGTTCTGATGTTTCTGCGGAACGACTGGGTGCTCCACGGCTTTCCAAAGATAGAGAGAAATTCTTCTAGATGGATGAATAAAATTACTCCGAAATTTTCCATCTTTTGGTATCTGAGATAATTAGTCACACTCACAAGAACTAGTGCTTCAATATGTTTTGAAATATTCCAGTACTTTACTCTTTTCCTAAGAAATCCAACGGAATTTAACACCGTTAACTTCGAGGGTACAAAAATGTTGAGGTTTTCCTTTGAAAGGAAGGCATGTATGGGCATGATATTTGTCAATTTATGAAAAAACAAACAAATGTCTTCATCCCGATGCCCGTTAATATGCAAGGATAGAGCTCTTCTAACACTGAAAACCAATGGCGAGTGAAAATCGCACATTTCAGGTAAGTAAAGCAATGCTTTTTCCTGAATCGTCCGTCATTCAGAAAGTTCTTACGATGTACATAGCTTAAGAACAGGTATCCGTAGGTACATCTTCCAAAACGTGATTTCCGAAACGTACTGCCGTAAGAACTACTATCTGCACATATATATGATAGATATACTTAGATACAAAACTGAAGCCAAACCATTTCAAGGAAATCGCGCGAAGAAAAATAATATAGTTCGTGTGATCAATATTTTTACTTTAGAAACTATTGTTTTTTCCTCTTGTGAGAGACCGTTTCCTTGAGCTATCTATGCCGCTTACTCGCCACCACATTCTGTTCTGGTGATTGGATAAATATCTTCATGCTACAATGAACTTTTTTCACAATAGTATAAATAACAGACTCCCAGCTTAACCCCCAGATTTTTTTCCCGAGTTAACAGATGCACTATGATATGCTCTGTGTGGGAAAGTTGGCGATATAATTTCGTATTGGCGGCGACATAACAGTTTACAGGCTCAAAAAAATACTGCAGACCGTATGCGGGTCGGCAAATAATTTGGAAGAGGATGGGAATATTTTCTTCGAGGAAAGCACTCGAGAGATTTTGACACTTTATCGCTTCACTTCGTTGCCAAAATGAACTTCTGAAAACTGATCGTATACGCAATAAAGTGAGATCCACTATTTCCAATAGCCGCTCTTGAATTGGCAGGTGGCTGCTATACATGTAAATGGAATCATGGCAAGGAATGTTATAAAAGAAGTAATATTCTAAAAGAGCAAATTTATTATTTCAAGTGATCTCGAATTAATAGCGCGTGAAATGAAAAAGCCGAAATTTTCCCAAATTTAGGCAATTTCAGTTATCACTCTGAGAATGACTGCGTGACTATCTCCACTAATTAACTTCACTACATAAAAAAACAACTGAAAAAGGGCAAGATGAGTCCGACCAGTCATAAATGTGGAGCGCTAAGGGATCCAAAAAGAATTATCTTTAGATTTATTATAAATATAACATGCTGACTTTTTTTGGGGGCTGTCCAAATGACCTTGCTGGTCTCATCTCTAATTGGAGTATAGAGCAGTGTGTAAAATATTTCTTTAAAAGTCACCTCTTTTTGGTTCATGACCAATACTTGGGAGAATATCGCATATCATACAAATGCAAAAACCCCGCTACGTAAAAAACTAATTTTACAGTTAAGGCTAATGAAACTGAAATAAAATAAAACTGACCATATGAATGATGAAATTACGATCGATAAGATTTGAAACATTGAAAAACACATTATTCACAAAATAGAGCGCAGTAGGAGCAATTAGAATGTGGTGCTTACTATGGCGGAACGAATTCAATGTTAGATTATCCAGCATAATGAAGGCAATGTCTTAAAACTGAGGGAAGCCCTTAATATGTAGACTTCTCTCTGTACTTTCTGAGAGAAAGTACAAATACCTAAAATTTTTATTGCATAAGTAAATCCTTATTCTTCATTAACGAAATAAAGATGTATGAAACCATTAATGAAACAATTAGGTATCATAAGAAGGTAAACATCGGTATTTCCAAAAAGGTAACCCATGGCTCATGATCTCCATTTTATTCGTTTGCGTCTTTTTCTTTAACGCAGCACAAAAATTCAACCACGAGTTTAAAAATATAATAATTCTTTGCCCCGAGATTTCTTCACTGAACACAATATAAATTTTAGAAGCGGTGTAAGCGCGAAGCGAGTATTTGAAACTTGCGTTCTCCTGACACAAATTGAGCGTTTGAGTGGGGATATTCGTATGCCGCGTTTGCCGCCTGGAGAAAGCGGAGAAGGGTCCAGGATGCTTCAATTTCTGATGTCGTTTTGTTGGCAGAGGCGAGAGGCGTGAACCGCGAGAGACGAGGGGGAAAAAAATAAGAATGTTATCGTGAAAAATGATCCAGTAAGAAAATCAGGTCGATGCGAATGGCGTCAATCCAAGAAAAATATTCCACCATTGGCATGAAAAATTACAGCCCTTCGTTTCGTTATCTAAAAAGTCTTAGGGTTCTTATAAACGCAAAACACTTTCTTTGTCACGACACATTTCTTTGACGCCATATGGTTCGTGGTTAGTGTGGTTTATTGATGAGTGTTAATTACAAGTGCTATTAAGCAACCTAAAATATGATGAATAGGTAATCATAATTTTCCCATTTCACATAAAAGACTCGTGCTCGTCAATGGAAAAAAGAAGTCACGCCATTTTGCTTTTTACTAAAATACTGAGTAGGTATCAGAAATGATGGAAACAATTACCTTTAAAATCCTATCCTGTAGGAAAATATTTTCATGATTAAAAGGGTAATTTAGAATATATCTGCAATCAAATTAAGCATTCAGTAATACAAATATATACCTACTCATGAGGAGTGCATCACGTACTAATCATTTTTGTGATAGATTTTAGTGCTTCCTTTGTTATCTGAAAAGCAGTGAAACATGATGGTGAGGAAAGGATTTTGAAACTTTGAGGCCTTGCGTATTTTAATAGGTTTTTATTCCAGAAAGTGAAAAAATACGGACGTATGTGTTATTATACAGAGCTATGAAAAATATATTTTTATTCTGCGTGATCTTTCATTTTTATAAGCGAACATTCTTGGTAATTCAAAGAAAATAATTAAAATTGTATAGGGTTCTTCAAAATTATAATGATTGGATAATGAAATATGATAAAAAATAATTAACACCTGGCAATGTTTTAATGAATTTTATCGAGAAATAACCATAATAATACGTCGAATATAGTAAATATGGATGTTAATTTAGAGTTGGGCAATGTAGTCTACTACGTCGTAGATAGGATGATATGAACGATATTTTCGATATGATAACAAACGACGGGGTCGAAGAAAATCCCGATTTCCCAATTACGGCCTATATTATTCGATGCAACAGAAAATTATCGCCATTTCGATGCTTCGTCACTGCCTCGGTATTTATTTTATATCGACAATCTATATTGGGAAACGAACATTGTACACCCCTCCTTTCTCAGTACAATAAAATCACCAGACTCAGGATTTGACGCCATACTTTTGTCGCGTCCGAGAATCGAAAGCAGACTTTTTCTCAGGAATTCAAGATAGGGTGCGACTAATTGTGCCCATGAACGACATACGCGTATGTCATGGCCATTTTCCAGGATCGAGCGTACTCACTGCTATGCCTTCATACACATGACACCAGCACCTGAACGTAAACTTCGGCAGCTGAAAGCGTTTTCGGAGTCATTCGAGTTTCAGACTAACACATCGCGGGAAAAAAAAATAATAATTATTTCGGATTCGTGAGTGTCAAAGAGCCGAAAATGCTGTGCCCCAAGAACGTCTGATGTGGATGTGGAGGCATGCTTCAGACGAGTTCTGCTTGAAGCAGAGAAAAACAAACAAGAAGAGGCTTAGTTCGCGTTATCGCCAGATGTGGAGGAATTCCAACCCGAAAAAAAAATACGCTTTTAGCAGAAGAGCCTGATTCGTTACGTTGCAGCTTCAAATGCGGTGTTCTAACGCTCTCGAGCCGAGTGTTTTTTTCCTTCTACCCCTTTATCG
Organism: Calopteryx splendens; assembly: GCA_002093875.1. Lineage (NCBI taxonomy): Eukaryota > Metazoa > Arthropoda > Insecta > Odonata > Calopterygidae > Calopteryx > Calopteryx splendens. The sequence goes on along the minus strand of LYUA01001689.1, from coordinate 237,449 downwards.
CATGCGCCCGCCAATAAGCATCCAGCCTAATCCACTTAACTATTTTCGGGTCTACGCTTCAGACTAGATTGACTGTTGTGAAACAACCCCTTCTGAACGAATACCGATCGGCCGAGTTCCTATAAAAGAATATCGGACCCAGGATAAATCGAACCAGGGGATTAAGACGTAAATGAAGAAATAAAGTACGTGACACTTTTTCTTCTATCAATCTTAAGTTGTTTTGAAAAAGGAAACGTATATTGATGACAAAAAGTATAGGAAATTGGTTTCAAGTACGAATGCATTGCGATAAAGTGAGAGAAATTTTGGCCGCTTAGAACTTTAGCCAATGTGCCGTTCCTAATCTCCATGCCGAACTCCTGTCATATTTGATATATAGTTAACGCGATCATACTAATTACGAATAAAACAACTGATACAATTAGCATGCAGGTAATTAATCAAAAATACCTTGCATTTAAATAAATGTGACGTGATGAACGACGGGTGATTCGTAGGGGAATTTGAGTTGAGAAGTATTAGATAGGCCGTTTACTACCCTCCTAGGATCCACCAAAGCTGTCCAGGGTCTGTTGCTACAATTTTATCAAGGCCAAGATACTCGAAAAAGTTTAACTCGATCCTCATATCCTCTGGTTTAATATCCAATGAGAGGGTCATTTGCTCCGAATCAACTATTACTCCCAAAATAGTTTTGTGGTGAAATTTAATTGGGATCATACATTTTATTGGAAGACGGCTCAGCAGCCTAACAGTCATCACCCGGATAAAAAATCCGGGTGATGATTGTGGACACCCCAGTTCATCTTAGAATGATGCTCTGGACGTTTGATGGCCGAGTAGGTATCAACACTTTCAGGGACACAGCAGGGTGCACGGCGAGAGATCAAGTGTCATTTTCACTCGGTGAGTGCGGCCGGGACTGCCATACATTTGTGTCATTAGCCTTTAAATATCCATGAGTCTCCCCTGAAGGATGTCCTTAGCAGAAAGAATATCTAACCGTCACAAATGAAGCTTACGAAAAGAAAAAAAATACCAATCAATGCTGAAAATTTTTGGAATTTAATACTAAAAAACATGGAATTTTATTTTTTTTTTAGGTTGAAATTTTCAGTCTCCTATTCATCTTTTGGACGCAAAGCTTGACGCAGTTAATCGCCTCGACATGGAGTGTATCCCATACTTTGTGAAATATTGGTACGCTAGAAAAACGTTTTGAAACAAAAAACTGTTATATTGTCTTCTGATTTTTCCATGGTAATTCTAATTGCCATGCTAATCCTCTCATTTAGCCATCACCTATTAAATCCATCTCCGGGATGTAGCTAGTTGTATTGGATTTATAAATCTTTTGAAAACACTTATGAAATGTAATGGAAATTTGGAAGACAAACGTTTTATAAAATATATGAGTAATGAAGTCGAGTAACTTAATTCTATTGCATGATCATAATCACTCCTTTTTCCATCCCTATATCCATGCAATAATGAGCCAGCTAATCTGGATCTCTCAATATTGCGTTAAAAACAGGAGGTTTAACAACTAATCAATTATTATATTGTTATTTATCATAATGATGAAGCTAAAACCTGCTGTTGCCGCAGCAGTGGCTTAGCTAGAATTTATGTCGAGTCAGACCTCGAGTTTGCCGACCCTTCCTCACGAAAAACGGAAAGAACGACGTTCCAGAAAAAAATCACCATGCTTCTTTCTAAAGGGAAAAAAATGAATAGGTTCGAAACATTTTTAACAATTTATACAACTGATCGCAAAGCACAAATTTAAGCGCTTAATACATAATTTCAAATTACGACTTTACGTATCTATAGGGAAACACCAGTGCACTTTCGGTTCTCGCACCCACCTATCTTAAAAAAATTCACAACGTGAGGAACGAGGAAGTGTATAGAAGAGACGAGAGGAAAGGATCATATGGAGAACTCTACGGCAAAGACGAACTAGATGGGCTGGACACATCTTGAGGCACAATCGATTGGCTTGAAACATAATAGAAGGGAAAATTGCAGGGGAGATCCCGCGAGGAAGACCAAGAGACAGGTAAATATGACAAATTAAGAAGAACGTAAAACAGAGGAGCTATCAGGGGGCGAGGGAATCGAAACTGAATAGAGAAGAATGGAGGGCTGCAGTA
>LYUA01001689.1:220764-235228 GCA_002093875.1 Calopteryx splendens | reverse complement strand
GAATGGAGGGCTGCAGTAAACCAATCTTAGGATTGAAATACTGACGATGATGACAACTGATCGCAGCAGTAGACCGAAAACACTTCTATTGGGTAGTAGCCATGCTGGATCATTAATGATGATTCAAATTCATTTTTTTCGAATGCAAAGAATTAAAGTGTTTAATCCCGAAGTAACAGCTTGTACAAAAAATAATGGAACATATGATATAATACTTTAATAACAACAATAGTCAGTTTGGAACACGTTGAGGAATTACTACTAGAGGTATTGATGCACGATCGTCTGATTTAGGTACCTAGGAAAATACTAGAAAAACACTCCACATCCATAACATTACTCTTACACCAATAATGCGATGTTTATAAAAATTAAAGCGCTTAATACATTATTTCAAATTACAACTTTATATATGCATACGGAAACACCAGTCCACTTTCTGTTCTCGCACCCACCTCTCTTAGGGTGGGTGAAATTGATTACATTCTAATAGCGATAAAATGCCATACGTCCGAACTGTGGTCGATTGTTAATTTTAAATAGCGCGACTCTCTTTCGAATTCGTCAACAAGAGACGAGAATCGTCTCATGCGAGGCCAAGGGGAGAATTTTCAGAGGTTTGTCGTACGTGGGAACGAGATATTTTTCATCCTTCCCGAGGCCATCGGATCAAACTGTTTTGGAAACCCAGAACGCCAAACCAAACCGCCGGCATCCCTCCGACCTCTCCCTTCAACTTCGCACTGCTTTGGACACCTTTGCACGTCGGAGTGCTGTCAGCCTTCCCCCACTTCCGCCTGGATGGGGCCAACTCCCATGGAATGAATCGGTACGAAACAAATTCCCATCCACCTCAAATCGCACAGGTGCCAGTCTCTCTAGACGCGTCCCCTTGGATCTTCCTTCCGGAGCCGATCGTGCTGCCATGCGAGCGGTTTGCTCGTCGGCTACCCCATTAAGGTCGCGGATTCGATTACCTACCGCCTAAGGCATTGATGCCCCGTTGTCATGAGATGATCTGTGGTAAATTGACATCACATTACGAGGTGACCTTAAGCCGAAGACTAGTCCGACCCAAACACAGCCAGTATTCCCAGTAGTGCTCAACAATGAACCCATGGGACCGACGTGGATAATTATCGGGCCATTGTTTTGTGCCATTGGAGAAGATTAATCTTCTGGAACGCCACCTGTTTCAAGGGGACTCAATTTCTGCCAGGTTGATTATGATACACACTTAAGTAGAGACTGCACCAAGAAATAATTTCTTGCGTTTTACTTCGGGTAATATCTTACTACATTTAAAATTAAAATTTTATATTTAATGAGTGGAAACTCCATATTCCGTACATGAAAATGTAATGAAGGTAATGGGGCCTTTCTAATCATTAATTTAATTAATATTCACAAAGCGTCTTAGCTATTAGTTACAGTAATTTGTTTCATACAAAAAATAGTATCATAGGTAGGTATCAATATCCCCAAAATATTGGACCGCAGGCCCCATATTTTTGAGGTGACGTTGATAAATCACCATCACATTCAGTAGGTTAAATATGAAAAAAATTGAGTGATTCCATCAAAGAACTCTCCTATTTTCCCAGGCATTATTAAAAGAAAAATATCAAAATTGAAGTGGGAAAGCTTAGTTAAGAAGTCACTGTGGTGTGCCAATAATAATGGCCGCATTTACTATAATCTCAAAATAAATTAATTATTAGGGCTTAACACTACGATCGAGGCTATTGGACCGTCCTGTAAAAGAATTAATGTTTAACATTTTCATTCATTTTTTTAGTCTAAGGAAAGTGACTTTTCCAAGCTACTTACGAAGAGGTGTCTTTAAAAAAATACCTGTGTAACGAGAATATTTCATTTCTGTTGTATGACGGAACGAGGCAATGGCGGTCAAAATTTGTAACAACCAGTTAAAATAATTTATTACCATATCGCCAACTGGTTATCGTAATATTATTTCCACCTTTTTTATCCTCAAGGCCTATATAATGTATGGATCCCATTAATGTAATAAATGTTTAGCATTAAAAATTACGCAAGGATTGAAATGACAGAATTGAACTAGAAAATTTCGGAAACCAATTCGTAAAAACTCCCGCGAACCGGCTGAATCCCACTTCTGCCTTCAGGGATGCAAGTATTCCGTCATGAGGATAATGTTGGTACATATTGCTTAACTGCACTAGTAGCAACAACATGCTTCTTTAATCACCTTTGGTATCCAAGAGCGTACGTAAAGATGCAGGAGTTAATGAATAAGACTTTTAAAGAACTATTTTTGTTTTTGTTTCGAAAGAAAAAAATGAACAAATTGATGATATTAGCAGCTTACCAAAATATCAAGATACAAATTCTCGCGTGTGAAGTTAAGGATGGAAAAGACCTTTCCTTAAAAGGAGAGTAGGACTCACCAGGATATCAAGTTCATGCGTTGAGTGAAATTAATGAGGAAGACGCCCCAATTCGAGAATAGTGTTGCGTGATATTTGAGCCTCTTTCAACGCCGAGGACATAGGCGTCTGTAAATCCTGACCAAGGCGCTGGCAATGTGCCCACACCATTACCACAGCTGAATAGGTGGAAGTGGTCAGTTACTGGTATTATGTGCGCGGCTAAATTGGATAGGGGATGGACGGAATCAACCAGCAGAACGCATTCAAAGAGACTCGCAACAATGAATTGGGCATGAAAAGGACAAACTCCAACTGACCTCCTGTCTACTACTTCCGGTTTATCATTCCGGAATAGTTAAAACACCAGGAATTATGCCCTTTCTCGCTGGTAAAGCTGTTAGCTCATATTTCAGTAGATGCAGCACACTTGTTGCTTCATTTAATTTAGTGCGGTGAGGGCTCACAAGAAAGACTACCTACATTTGATTTTCCGAGGATGTACACAATTTTCATAAAATTCCGGCAGAAAGCCAGGTTGTGTAATCATTCTCAAGTAGGCATACTTGGATGAAAGAGAATGAAACATCCTACCGAGTGAGCACACCATGTAGTTCGCCCTCATGTGAGTATTACATTTCGATCGGCGAGCACGCGATACGCATCCTTAGGCAGTTCCAAATCACTGGTGAAGCAGCTGCCTACGTGTAATCCCTTTGATCCACCACCTAATCGCTAAGTATTACGTGCACCGCTTACAATTCAATGACCTACTTGTTCAATTGTCATCGAGAGTAGGCCGTCAGCTGTGCGGTTGAGTTGGGTAACACGAGTGACACTGACCTTGATATTTTAGTTGTAAACTTGTCATAGTATAACTTAGCAAAATATTAATTCGTATTATTTAACAGATGTTCAGTACGTTTATCTGTAATAAATAATTCATTACACAAGCATGAACGACACTCAGCAGATGACACGTCGACTTCCATTCGTAGCTGCTCGCTTGTTTAATGTGGTATGAGAATTTAATCATTTCAGATGGTTTTATTAGGAAATTGAGGAGATAATTTTTCACGGTAGAGTATCAATAACAATTTTGTTAGACATTTGTATTTTTTATGATAATAATGTCACTTATTTGAGGTTTAGTTGTTAAAAACGAGAATTGAGGGTCGTGGAATTTCTCATAACTTCCATTATTGTCTGCTAGGTATCGTTGACGTCATCATCGTTTCCGGAGTTGGCTACAGTACAGAACGCCGCCCCAGCCAGCAGAGAAAGTGAGTCACGGTATTATCCATTACTTTGGTAGTTTAACCTAAGAAAAATCTCACAATGTTTAGTTGGATTACCAAGGATGAACACAAAAAGTCTGCGAAAGTGTATGGAAATGTCGTCGAGGGACTCAAGCAAATATACAAGACTAAACTGTTGCCTTTGGAGCAGCATTATCTTGTAAGTATGTTTGTTGTGCATTTTTATCATATTTTAAGAATTGAGTATTATCATTTTGTTTTAGAATGTGGATAAGTGATTACGACATGAAAACTGTCTGCTTTTTGTGAGTTTGCTTGTGTCATAATTTCCAGTTCCATGATTTTCACTCCCCACAACTGGACGATCCCGATTTTGATGCCAAACCAATGATTTTGTTAGTGGGACAGTATTCTACAGGGAAGACAACTTTCATCCGATATCTATTGGAAAAGGATTTTCCTGGTATTCGTATCGGGCCGGAGCCAACGACGGATAGGTATGTTGTACCCCGTTTTTCCATAATAGAAACATTTTCATTATGTCTATTAAAGTCATATAAAAGCGTATTCTTAACAAATAATTTCGTTAGTATATTTCTAAGAGGTTGTCAAGTGGGGAATTCAAGCGGTGTGCGCGCCTGTAGAACAAACTGTAGATTAATAAAGCATTGTTTCTCCTCAAAACAACATTGGTAACGTATCAGCCGTATATCCTTACCTCATGAAGAGATACCATATTATTCTGAATTGTGAAAACATGGTTTAATGAAAATGGAAAAATTACTCTTTCAAGAGGATTTCGTTGATTCGTTTCAGACAATATTTAATTTTGTGTCAGATCACTCAACATCCTTTCATCCATCTTAACACAGATACTGAACGTCATTGCGATGTTCCACCGGCCAACTTATTAAATGAGGGAATGTACATATGTGGTGTGTCTCCATTTTATTTCAAAAAAGTGATGAAGAAATGGCATAGATCAATACCTTGTGACTAAATTTGCACTCCAATGAAAATGTCATGATTTCATGTAATGCAGTGGATAGCACTAGGGAATTGCTTGATCCCTGAAAAGGTTTGATGGTATCGTTACCAACAGTGGGAAGTGTTTTCGCAGGTATGTTTTTCTTTTAGAATGAAAAAGTGGTATATTCCAATTAGCTCTTATTTTCTTCATGAATTTACTGTTATTGAAAAAGTATGTTACAAGGGAAGATCTGTGCCTGTAAAGCTCTTTTTTATCTAGTTTGGTGCCCTTGGTGTTTTCAGCTGGTTTGGTTATGACCCTGAAGTATTCCATGTTCTGAGTTTGGCAGGAGGTTGGAATTAATTTCAATTGTCAGTTAAGAATTGCCATATTTGTTTTAGAGCTCTCCTTATAACCCCAAATAGTACACTATGACAAGAAGCTGCCACCTTTGTATGATCACATCCAACACAATGTGTTTCAACTAGCAATGTTACTAACTGCAATTGGGAATTGTGGAAATGGCTTCATGGAAATTACAAATTTTCTTGAAATTTCCTCAAGTTAAAATACAGCTTTGTCTAGTATGGGAGCAGGCCACTGGACAATTTTTGAGCTTTGTTATTGCATCAATATATAAATGTGAGGTATTCTCCTAAATTGCAAGCACTGGAGCATGATTAAAACAATTCTTTAATGTCTGAATGCCATGTAATTTTGTGTTTTAATATCAGATATTTTTTATTTTTGTTTGCATTGACAACACCCATTTTTCTGTTCCATTTTAAGGTTCATAGTGGTAATGAGCAGAGATGAAACGCAGAGAGACATAATTCCTGGGAATGCCCTGGTTGTGGACCCGAAGCTTCCATTCAAGCCCCTTTCACGTTTCGGGAATGCCTTCCTGAACAGATTCCAGTGCTCTTGCATGGAGTCACCCGTCCTTCGGAATATATCAATTGTGGACACTCCTGGTATATTATCTGGTGAAAAACAGCGTGTAGATCGAGGGTGGGTTTGTATTTAATCATGTTTACACATGTTTCTCATCTATTCCTTGTTTCTGTTGACAAGGGACCTCTTCTCAGGGTAGCATTTATTAGTTTTTTTTGTCTATCTGATTTTTCTGCAGTGCATTCTTAGACAGTAGTTACTACACTGAATGAGCCATCTTCATTTTTAAAATATGATAGTGCTGTTTGTAAATGAAATTTAAATAATTTTACCTGTTGGTTGATTGGCTTGCTGTAATGAAGCCTTTAGAGATAACTTTGTCCTAAAATGTGAAATTTTGCCAAATTCTTCAATTTGAGTGACATTGTTGTGTGCAGTTATGTATAGTCGTATAGGTGTAGAGCATGTTTAAAACCTCATTTGAAAGTTTCCTTTCTTCACTAATTTATTTGAAAATTTAGTGAAAGGAAACTAACATTATGAACTCGCCCAATCTGCTGAGGATATATCATGCTAAACGTTTTTTAGGCTATTTCATGAAGGTGATCGATTGTCGATCTGGTGCATGCAATTTTTTCTGCTAAATTAACATTTAACCTGCTTTCTCATGCTTTTCATTAGATGATATTAGATTTTCTTGCTTTATGCTTTACATTGTGATGTTGCATGAAGGTCAGTGCTGGCATTTCTGAAGGAAATTAAATTTATTTCATTTAGTAAAATATTTTACAAGAAAAGGGGTCTGTAAAAGTGTCTTACAGTCATATCTATCATTCCCTGTTTTACTTGTATTTCTACATCCAAGGAAATTTTAAATAGACTATTCTATTCTAATTATCAAGAGAAGCCTCATATTACCTGTGTTTAAGTTGAACTAATGAAGGCTATTCATAATTATGAAAGTGCATCTTTTGACATTTAATCACTTTTATTATTTGTGTTTACAACACATGTTGTTATGTGTATTTACAACACATTTATTTTTTACTTCTGATATTTTTTTAAACTTTAAAAGCTAACCTATGGCTTCTTCTCTCAAATATTTTCAACTTCATTTGATAATAAATGGAATTCCTAAAAAATATACAGTTTCTTAGCACTAATTTGTTTTCTTGAAGCCCAAAGTGACCTTAAGAGGCTGCGTTTGGATATAGCTGTTTAAAGGTGATGGAGACAGCAACTTCTATTACTCTTGCATTGTAGGTTTGGGTGGAGGGCAACTTATACTTCATACTTCGGGTAAGACAAGTATGGGCTGAAAACCATCTCTTTAACCTTTAAAGGGGTTGTTTTTTCTAAAAGTCCATCTGCAGTTGTACCCAAATTTTTCATGCATGACCTCAAGAATGTCGTAATTAATATTTACATTATAATTTTTCTTACTAGCCTTCCTGATGGATCACTTCCATCTGACTAATGCATTTGACATTCATTAATTGGCTTATAACTACATTTTTGGCCAAAATTGTTACCTAAATGTACAGTAGCCCCTTAGTAACCAACATAATGGTCATTGAATTTGAATTGCAAACATAGAACCATAATAATTCCTGTTCTAAGATTGGATTGCATTTTGCCTCAAGTTTATATGCCTTTGTGTAGATTCTTGACAGTTAGAAGTCTTTACTTAAGGAGATCAATACAGTCGGAGTATATTACCTGTTAGCTTATGCAGTCAACAGCAATAGAGGAGTGGTGGATGTAATTTCACCTTCAATTAAAAGTTTACTGATAGAATAATTATTTAATCAGGACTTCTATAATGAGTTGAATTGGCCTTATGTTTAGGATAAATTGTGAAAATTCCCCATCAAATTATGAAAGTAATTTTTTAGTTCATAAATTTCAAAGTATTATTGGTTCACTGCCATTTATTAGTGGTCTAATAAGTGCAATGATTCTACAAAGATCTCTCTACTGCTTGGAAACTTAAGCATTGTTTTGCGGAAGTATCTTTTTGTATGTTTCATTAGCTTTTTCATTTTCCTTTAAATTTTCCAACCTCAAAATTCATCTAAAATTTCTTTGCCTTGCTGACCCTCTTAATATTTAGGAAAAATCTTGACTTGGTTGTCAAGAGGCTACTGTATGTCTCTCAGCTTTTATTTATCCTTTTGTCAAATGAGGTAAAAATTACTTCTTCTGCTGATGTATTTGTTAGCTTATAATTAATGGACTTTGTTATCATAATTCAAATTAATGTTTCACGAATGCGTAATTAACTAAAAATAACATTTTTGTTCTCACACGTAATGTAGATATTGTGCATACAGTTTTTATTAAGATTATGGTAAAAATTAGTAACTATTTTCATAAGTAATATTTTATAGTTTTGTTACATAGAGAACTCTTTTTTTCCAGCAGTTACATTAAGTTGTTAAATTGGAATCACATTATTTATAAGTATTTGGTTGATGATATTGTACAATTTGGATTGAATATTTTGAATTTCATTGTGCTAAACAGTGCATTCAGTTAATTAAATTTAATTATATACTCCTTTTAATGAAAACTAATGGAGGCAATCATATATTTCCAATCATTAGGTAAGATGAAAGGGTAGAAGGTGTTCAACTCTAAAAGTATTTTAATTTATGTTATGTGAACTTATTTCATATTAGGTATTCATTACCCTTCTCTCATGGCAATAATTTTGAATGAGTGTGTGCTTCTTAAATTTTATGCTGATGTATTTTGATGAAAAAATGACACATATCTTGGCCAATGTTGGTTTGGAATCCCTTGGATTTAACTTTCTTGTGAATTTCAAAAAGAATTTTGGGGAACTAATCCTGTCCTGACTAGTTTTTTTCCAAAATATTTGGGTTCAAAAAATGCATATTCTGTTTTACTGTAACTTTTGGTGAATATTTTTGTGTCTAATTAGCGCTCTGAATAAAAATGGATAGTTATTGTTGAAAGAATTGGAATGGTTTATATGTAATAATAAATTAAAAATCTAATGTAATTGCATGAAATTGTGAATCAAAGGTAAAAGTTTTTGCTGGGTGAAAACAGTTCATGGTAGTGAGTTTTAATGCAGCTATTTTTTTATTTCTAATTAAAATATAGATTTTGTGTTACTTTTGGCATATCAGTTGTTGATAATAGAAATATTTAAATTCTGTGCATAGTGCTGCTTTACAGAGGTAAATTTGTTTATGGTTGTCAATAGTTCTTTAAATTCACTTTCACATGTATCTATCTGTTGATGCTTTTAAATGCTGCATTAAGAGAGAAACCATACCCTAATTTATTATTAATGTTAGATTTATAGTTTAACAATTAAGCACTTTCAAAGCTATTGAATGCTTGTCCATTAGGATTCTTTTAAACCTATTCTTGGGAAATTCAAATGACTTTGCTGCAAGGCTCCTTTAATAATTTTCAATCACATATGTAGTCACTTTTGAGGGAGCACCATGTTTTGATTAAGAGGTACGTGTTAAACCATACTTCGATTAAAGATGCTATTATTTCAATGTTTCTCAAGTTCCATGTTTCTACAATAACTTTATAAGTAGTTTTTGTTATTTCATGATTTTTACTATCTAATTATTAGTTTAGCACTTGCATTTTAAATTACATGAGAGAAACAAAACAGTCTTAGGTATGTCAGCTATTATAACGTGCTCATTATCACATTTTAGACATGCTTGTAATTCTTTTAGTATCATGTTTTAATTTATTTCCATTCTCCAGGTACGATTTCACTGGAGTGTTGGAGTGGTTTGCTGAGCGGGTGGATAGAATCATTCTTCTTTTTGATGCTCATAAGTTGGATATATCCGATGAATTTAGAAGGTGAAATTTTTTTTATTACTATTATCCATAGTGGAAATATTGCTAATCATTTAATAATGTAAATGTGTGATGTTTTGGCTTGTAATACCAAGTTAATCCTTAAATTTAATATATATTTATACATATATTAATTTCCATAAATATGTTTTGTCTTGGTGCACATGTCAGGTTTGGAATTTTAACCAAAGACTGCATTTTAATGATAATTCCTAATGGTCTGAAATACTTCACCTCTTATGGCAAAAAATTAGTATAAAAGTGAGTAAGGGGAACATTTTCACACCCAAGAAGCTTATAGCTTCAGAAAATTAAGTCTTAAAAATACTCAATTTATTTGTTCTGGGAAGGTTCTGTTGGGGGAGGTGACCAACAATTCCCATCCACCCTTTTTGTTTATTGTTTATCCATTGTTCCTTCAAAACTGTGCTTAGGAAATACCTAATTATGGTATTCTTGTTATGTATTTCCTATTGCGTGAATACCATAATTAGGTATTTCCTATTGCTTATTTAGTTTTCAAATGCATGTTAACCTTTAAAAGACTTGTTTTAATCCAAGATGTAACACTCACTGGCTGAGCATTTGAATGGCCAAGGTTTAGTCAGTAAATATTGAATAATCTTCCTTATTGATCTAATGAAAATCATTTTAAGCTTTTAAACTAATTTAAAACAATGAGTGTCGTAGTGGTTCCTTGGGGACTGCATGGCCACCAGCAAAAGCATTTAATAATCCCTTTAGGAACCACACAGATGGTAAGGGTTTAATCTTATAGCATAATGAGTGCGAAATCATTGGAGTGGTAAATTATTAGCCAGAAAGAATGCCTCCATTCATTAATGAATCTAATTTTATCCCACTGGTAATCAATGAAAATCTGTTTTTTGTATACTAATCTACATAATGCAAAATTTTTTTTTTAGATCTCTGGAGGCATTACGAGGTCATGATGACAAGATAAGAATAGTTCTAAATAAGGCTGATATGGTTGATCATCAGCAGTTGATGAGGGTATATGGAGCTCTCATGTGGTCTCTCGGGAAAGTTCTTAATACACCGGAGGTGGCAAGGGTATACATTGGCTCCTTCTGGGATCAGCCGCTGCGTTATGATGTCAACAGAAGGTTTGTGAACTGTGGTTAATGATTGATCATTTTTATCCTAAGTTTTCTTTATTTTTCAATGATTTTGTTAGCAGATGCATATGGAAGAGAAACATGGAATTAAAATCTTTTCTAGGTTATTTGAAGATGAGAAGATAGATCTTTTTAGAGATCTCCTCTCCCTCCCCAAGAATGCAGCCTTGCGGAAACTAAATGACCTCATTAAGAGAGCACGATTAGCTAAGGTATGGGACTATGACTTCTGGAGGCTTCCTCTTTTTATGGTGAAATTAATGCCACACAAAGCTACTGAAAATCAAAACAGCTTGCCTACATGTACTTCAAACAAAAACTCTGGTATTAGCTAGATAGGGCTCGGTTAGATGACATTTTGGCCTTTATTTTTTGCATTACACTTTTGTTGCCATTAAATTACTACTGTGGGCAAAAATTATGAAAATTTTTAACCCAGTCAAATATTAAGCATGAGAGTTAATGGATCAGGGTTAATGATGTATGCCATAAAAATGAAAGATATTGACTTTGGTCAATGTGCAGCAGCTTCAAATTGATTACATGAGTTGTAGTGCCAAAATATTTCAAACAGTTGGACTCGAGGGGGCTTTTCATTTCTCAGAAATATGTCAAAGCCAAATTTTTGGTCATAAACTTTCACTTTTTTTGGAAATTAAGTTAGAAAAAATTGATTTTGAACTTGCACACTCGGGCATAAAAATAAGTTAAATTGCTTATCTGACTGAAATTTTTTTGTAATCTGTCTCTAAACTTAAGTAGCAGTGGCAGGCTGTACATGTTTTTTAACTTGAATGTTTAATTGTAGTTAAAAGTCAATATTCAATGAGAATTTGCTTATATGGCTTGGGAAATATTAAAGTTTTATTACCTTGACCAATTGCAATTTACTTTCCTAATTCGTTTAATTGTATCAAGATGAATATAATGCATTTTTATAATTATATCATTATTTAAGCAGGTGTTAATTATAATTCTAAACTTTAACAATTTGTTAATTGTTTTTTTTCCTGTGTGGACCAACGTTGTTTTATTCTATAATGTGAAGATTTAGCCTTAACATGACCTTCAAATCACTTGTAAATTTTTTTATCTGAGCTCTGCAAAATAAAATCTGAATTTTTGATTTTTTTACTGGTCTCATTATGTATTGCAATGGTTTTCATGGAAACATATTTTTAGGGTATCACAATTTTTACAGCAATAAATTTGATAAAATCTTTATAAATATCTGTAGGTTCATGCGTACATAATATCTGCTCTGAGAAAAGATTATCCTGCTGTGTTTGGGAAGGATGCCAAGAAGAAGGAGCTAATAAAAAATTTAGGAACTATCTATGAGCAAATTCAAAGGGAACACCAAATTTCACCTGGAGATTTTCCTGAGCTCAAGAGAATGCAGGTAATTTAGCTACATGTATAATAGATTTAATATCATATGGTCATTTTTTCCTAATGGGATCTATGTTATTGTGTTTATCTTGCAAAGGCTCTTCTAAGGCTTCCACATGAAGTCTCACTGTGATATGTCTTGAAATATTTTATTGATTTGCTACCAGAAATTATTGCCTTGCAATTACAGATCTTGTAGCAGGTGGTATTGTGACATCAGCCTTAAATTTTGTACTTGATTGTAGTGAGTTCGGAATGTATCTTAGGTTGCATTAATGCTCTGTTGAATTTGTATCCTGTGCGGAAAATTATTGCTAACTTTGGGTGATTGTGAAAATTTTATGATCCCTAATGATAATTTTTCTGGGGGAAGTATACTTACAACTGAGGTTGCATATTTATGTGTTCTTAGGCACCTTGCCAGTGTGGTGTGAGTGGGGTATAGAGAATTTTCATTTAAAATACCTTATCTTGTAGGACTTGATTTTAAGCCACAGTCTCTGTTTTAGTTGTGTGCATTTTTTTTATATTTTGAGTGTCTATTTGAAGAGCTTAAGGCTTAGCTGTGACATTTATTCTGACAATGGTCCAGTGCCCCATGGCTGTTTGCTCCTCTACTACAGATTTCATTTGCTGCCTCTGTGATATATCCCTCAGTTCTTATTGGTGGGCTTTGATGTCTCTGCTACTCATACAGTCTGTAAAGATTTTTGTAGAATCCAGCACTTCAGTTCTCTCCTTCACATTTTTGCCAATTTTCACTTTAAGGGCTACTTAAAAATTTGCTTAATTCCTCATTTTTGTGGGTTTCATATTTCCTCTTCTATTGGTCATTTCCAAATTCATGGAAGGAAATTTGTCCTGGTGTGGTTTTCTTCCATTGTGTTCATCCATTAAGGCCATATTTTATTGTATTTTTTTTAAATTTTACAGAAAACTCCAAAGTGTAACCCTTTCACTGTAAAACCAGCTGCAATTCATTCTGCCAGATTTTTTTGTTGGTTCTCTGAATGGAGCATTGGATTAGTTGGTTCATAACGGTTTTTTAATGGCTGGTGTTGGTTTTATCTTTAATGCTAACCTCATGGTTTCTTATCTTCAAATTTTTCACTCAAGACATCTGCCAAAGAAATGGTTCGTCTTACCTGCCCTTCCATAGTGAATTTAATAATATATTAGCCTAATCCCTATCAAGCACTTTCTTCAGGTGAGAAAATAATCACCACAGACCGGTGGTATCAGGGACAGAAATAGGATCTCCAATTCTTGGTGATTGTTGGTCAGTATTTATATATTTATATGGAAAACTTTGAAAAGACAGTTCTTAGCCCTTTTGTGATGGTGCCTTAAAGCGTTACATGAATGGCTGTGTGGGCTACCCAAAATAATCCAGTTATTTTTTTTAAATATTGCTATTATAAATTCATGTTATCAAACTTTTAGAAACTTTTTTGTTTTTGTAAATTTTTTACAAATTTTATAAAATTTACTTTGTGCTTCTATTTTTTCACATTCTATTAATTTTTTACAAATGCAGACTGTAAAATAATATGATTGGAAGATATTTCAACATTTGTGTTTTCATTGTTAGGATACCACTTATTGCCATTAAATTTTTACAAAAAGAGTTTCAATTTTTTCCTATCTCAATTTTTGTAATGAGTTTGTGTCAACAAATTTTTGAAATATGTTTTCCGGTGATTATCATACATTCAAAATCAGTTTTTCTCATCTTCACTCTGTGTAATGCATTCTGCTTTTTCACAATCTGTATAGCACAAGTTTGTCTTTCTATCTTTTTTTTCTCTGACACAAGTAACGCATTGTGCTATTTTGGGCATGCTCCAAAAAAAGTCCATATCCCCTTATTTACACTGAAGGTGGTTCTCTCAATAACATATGTTTCCATTTTGTTGGACAAATGACATTTGGTTTTCATTTTTCTCCATAGCACATTATTCCAAGCAAATTCAATCGACAGTTCCCTTAAAAATCTCTTTTATGGGGAATGGTCATTAACTTTCCAACCAGGATATTTTTTCATACCAAAATATGTAAGAGTATAGGGCTGCCATATCCATGGTTTCCATGAATGTCATGTATCCATCTTTTAGAGCAGTGGACAGGAAAGTATTCTCTTGTCATCTGATCTCCTTTATCAACTTCCTCTTTGGTACAGCATGTTATTATATTGTTTGAAATATTTTTATGAACCTGCTTTTTCATTCCGATTATGCTGGGAAGATAAAAGGTAAAGATAATGATACTTTCATTATTTTGGTCAGAGGAAACTTAAGTGGTGTTGAGAAATGTGGGAGAAATTCCAGTTAAATTTCTCTTATTTTACATAAGTGATCATAAGTTTATTTCAATACAGTTCTTAAGCCAGAGGTATAGAAGTGAAATAATTGTTATATGTAACTCCATGCCCTGTCCCATTGTAGAGTCATCCAAATTAAACATTCTCCCTTGATTTTTGCTCCAATTCCCCTGTATTCTGGTTTAAACTTGAGAAGAAAGTATATAAGATGGTTCTGCAAT
>LYUA01001689.1:205273-219439 GCA_002093875.1 Calopteryx splendens | reverse complement strand
CTATAATGCACAGGTTTTTCTTCTTAAATAGACTTGGAATAGACATTTTTCTCTAAAGGTAGCAAGTCGCTCGTCTACCATGATATTAGAGTTAGGTGAATTACCTCAGAATCAGTTTGCTGCAAATTGGTCATATACAAGGTCTGTCTAAAAATAACCATTAGCTGGTGAAAAAATGTTGCATACTTGAAGGGGCTTGGACCCTAATCCTATTCAAAGTAGGTCCCTTGAACCTCCATACGAACTTAGCCCACTGATCCCTCCACTACTGGAAACACTTCTGGAATGGCCTTCAGTTCTGCTGTTGGGTCGTATAATCTCTGATCTAGTCTCAAATTGGGATCTTTCTGGGTCATACTCATCTATAGTTATCACAAGAGTTGAGGAACAGGATCAGTGTCCACAGATACCCTGTGCTATGTCAATACTGAGTTGTTTCTGTTCCTGCATCTGCAGCTAGGACACAAATTTCACAGCACTTAGTGTGTGTCAAATTTCTCCGGTAAAATTTTATGTGCAGAATTTTTGCTGGTCCCAACCTCGTCAGTGATTTCCCGAAGTAGTACGTAAATGTTTTTCCTTTACAGTCACGTAAATATCTTAAAAACAACCAATATACCTAAACAAAAGTCAAATAAACATTAAAGATGATTGTATTAAACATGTTTATTATTACTTTATAGAGAATAGTGCCACATGCAGTATACTCCCCCATAGCGTTCATGCGATTTACTCAGGACTCTTCACCGTCCCTTGCCCAATTTTGCTTCGTAAGACAGTTTTTAAATTTACGTAGACAAGTAATTTCGGCTGTCGCGCCTTTCGTAATTCACAACGCCTTAACGTTGTGAAGTCGAAGGAGTTACAGTCAATGGTTTAATACAGGACTCTTGTGTTCTATTACGTTTTTTTATAAGGAATTGCGTCGTGAGATAAACGCGACTATTTACGCCCATTCCCTCCGGTCGAGATCCAATAACCCACTCATTCTCGGGCGAGACGGAGCTTGCACCCTGATTGTGACTCACACGTGCTCATTGCCTGCTCGTCTTCCCTTCAATTGTCCCCACCCTCATCTTCATCTTCCCATTGACCTTGACCGATTGTGGTGCAAAGAATGTCCCCATCGGTCATGTGCTGGAAAGGCTGGAACCGTATTGTACACTCCACGTCTGTAGTGGCCTCGAAGGCCCTGATGGGAGATTTTTTCCAATGCACTCTGACTTATTTTGACTGACCAAGCGTTGAGCTAAACGACCTAAGTAATTTATTTGAAAATCTTCATTTAATCTGTAAACAATTTCGTGGATTTCGACGCATATGCATGTGTCTCGAAGTTGTGTTTCGGAGCCGTAACCTTTTATACGTCCCCCGATTCGCTCTTTTCGTTGCCCATATAGAAGAATTAGAGAAAGGAAGGGAAAGGAGAAAGTCTCCGATATCTTCAAGGAAAATGAGTCTAGAACTCGGCTGGTGTCCGAACATTAGCGTATTCCGACTATAAAATGTTCGTAATGTGCGGCGAAATTTTGAATGAAAATAAGATCGAATTTTTAACTAGGTAGAAGACGAAAACTGTAAAATCGTGAATGGTCGTCCTGTTCCGGCCTGGTATTTACTGAGTGATTTTCGTTTTAAAAACGCCGAAAGATTTCAGGAATTTACGTAAATTCATATACCTTCATCTTCATTTTTCGCGAATGACGATTTTTCACTTATTAACTACGCGTAACGTGAGACGTGATAGCGCTATCATTCTGTACTGTAATAAGCGAAATTCGGAAATCTTATCAACTTTTTTCAATTTTCAAGGAGCTCAATATATCGTGTTTCCTGGAACTATGGGAGTCAGTGCAGCTCGGTTGAAGATGCGTGATCGCAAATCGATAAAGAGGAAAATCGCGCAACGGATAACGATAGCGCGTTATAAAAACCCATAACCCCGTCCCTGTTGTTGAAGTTACAGATAACGAAGCCATTATTTAGGTCTTGAATGCCTTGCGTTTCTGGTATATGAATTTTTTCCTGCCTTTTTAATAGATAATATAAAATTTGGGTTTGGGGTCCTACCTATTTCTAAGTATCTATCCTCAGCTACAGTTTTTGGATGAATCGTCAATTTGATAATGAAAAAGTTAGTAAAAATGTGTCAAAAGTGAAACTACATGAAAGTTATACTTAAAACGGTAATTGCTGAAATATCAGTAAATACTATTGATAACTTAAATTTTGTTTGGCAACATGAAGGTGCTTAGGATATTTTGTCATTAATTTACCATGTAGGTAGTAAAAAAAAAAGTTTTAATGGTTATAAACCCAAACAATTGGTATTTAGGCGATGTGTCTGTGCAGCAAAGAAGGAAAAGGGATGCTGAGATGATTCTTTAGTAGTTTTTTTTCCTTTTTTAGATGTTTGTTGAGAGATGAATTTCTTTTAGGTAATTGCAATCAAGTGTTGACATTGCACCATATTAGTTGCACATTTTTGGGGTTGGAGTTCCAGTTCGTAACTAGTCTATACCTTCTCTTTAGTTTGTTTTTTATCTTTAACTTTGTTGCAAAGAAACAACCCTTTAATGACAGACATTCCAGTCTGCTTCACTGAACAAGATTCTTTGTGTTTGAGATTTTATTTTTTTTTTAAGGAAACTTAAAATTCAGGCTTAAAACTTCCTTACCCTGTTCTCCGCTACACATTGCTCATGAAAGATGTCCATTTTCCATCGAATATTTTTACTTCAAAATCCACGGCATTTGTTTGGAAAACATGTCTCGAAAAATGTGAAAATTTACCAGGAAAACTCTTGGAAAAACAAAATCCAGATTTGAAGAACATCCTAAAGGTACATGGTTGTCCAGTGGGTATAGCACTGGCCTACTACCCCACAGCCCAGGTTCGAAACCAAGTGAAACAGCTGGGCACCCTCAGCTTCACCCAAGCTGTGTGATTTTTTGGGTATCAGAGTATCCTGGGGAATCACAGTTGGCATAGGGAAAGGAACTGGCCTCACTTATCAGACCAACCTTTGGGATGATTGTGGTGTGAAACATCCTGAAGAACATGTATTAATTAGACTGATGAACTATTACTATCAATAAGTGTGTTGAACCCTTTTGCTGACAGCCTCTTGCAGGTAGGCTGTGCAAAGACTTCCAAGCCCATTTACATGAAGTCTGTAAACCTTGATTTCAAATAATTTTTAGTGCGTAAATAATGAAGTTCGTATTTATGTCATTGTTGATGATAATTTTGGGGTTTTTCTATTGTGGTTATTGTTTATTGTGTCATCAAGGTGGATATGTCTAAGTAAACAGTGGGTTAATAGATCGGGCAGTTGTTGCAATTTTTGCTCAACCAGTGAGGGCCAATAGATCGGCCCACTGGCATTAAAAGAGTTGAAATCCTTTGAATCAAAGGTATAATTAAAATCAAATTTATTTGTGACAGATTTTTTAATTTTTCTCAATCCTTTTCCGCCTGATTCTGCAACCACTTTTTGTCACACTAAGTTTAACATCATTGTCATCTGAATAGTATTGGCCTCCCAAAAATGTTTTCAATCGTTGAAACAAGAGAAAGTCACTGGGAGCTAGTTTTAGGCTGTACCAGGAATAGTCAAAAACTTCCCACTTGAAGTCGTCCAACAGCTTTTTGGTCTGCTCCTCCACACGAGGACAAGATTTGTCATGAAGGAGCACCACAACCATACTCAATTACCTAAGCTGCTTGGTTTTTTGGCTCTTTGCAGCTTCTACAATGTTTCATAATATGCATCTGCATTGATTGTTGCAAAATTGGGTACGAAGTCAACCAAGAAGAGACCTTTAACAATCCAAGACTGCAGTAGGCATGGTCTTTTGCATTGAAAGAACTTCGGTGGCTTTGGAGATGCCTTGTGACACCACTTGAGGAACTGGCATAATTGTTCTGGAGTGACCTGGTTCGAACAGTTGCATCTCCTGTCCTTGTATTTTAGAAATGCATCAAATTGACAAAATGTTTGCAAAATCTTTCATTAGTGGGCTATCAAGAACGAATCAAAACATTTGTGATACACTATGACAAATGCTTGAACGTCAGAGGTGATTATGTGGAAAAAAGAGGAAATATATTTTTTACGCAAAACATAAAACATCATCTAAAGAGGATTTGCATAGTTTTTATTTTGAAGCAGAACTTTCTGGATGACCCTCATATATAGAGGTATTCTCAAAGGGTAATAGGATTCCTTATTCAGGATTTGAAATTGCCCTGGAAATCAGAGCAAATATTAGAAGCATATTACCTACCTAGCAACAAGTCCTGTTAGGATGTATAACTTTCAAGGTTGCTGTCCTGCAGAAAACACTATGAAATTATGTACCTAGTTGCGTTCTTGGTAAATAACAGTCTATCATTACTCAGTTTTCAAAATTATTGATTTTTCATCAACATTGTGGTATTGACCTTAATATTGTGGTTGAAGTTGGATATTATGTACCTTGATAACTCCTGGGTGAACCTCCCATGTCCTGTTACTAGTATTTTACTGTTGTAACATTGAATATTTTATTTTGCAGGAACAATTAGTTCATGAAGATTTTGCAAAATTTCATCCCTTAAAACCTAGAATGCTGGAAACTGTTGATAAAATGTTAGCTGAAGATATTGCTAAACTTATGGCAATAATACCTATTGAAGATGAGGTTAATCCAGTGGAAGACAAAATCAAAGGTATGACTATGCAAGATTGTCTTTTTAAAGATGCATGTGAATTAGCTAATATTTATTATAAAATATGTTTGGATTTCATTATTGGTTACTCTGATATGTGTGCATTTGCTTAGAGAAAGAAAACTACCTATGGCTATTCTTAGGGGAATATTAAATTCCTTTTGCAAGATCAGTTGATTGAGTCCATATTTAATGATATTTACTTAGTTATCTAATGGAAATTTTATTTTTATATGACTCCGTCCAAGTTAAGGATGATCAATATGTTCTCTATTTGCTTTTTTGCTTTTATAAATGTTGCTACTCTCAGCTTGCAAAATACATTTTCATGATAACATAATGATTTAAAAAAATATATTTAAAGCATTGAACGGCATCCTAAAAGAATTATTACTAAATACATATTGATTTTCTATTAATTTTGATTCTGTGTGGATGTGACAGCTTTGGTTTATATTTCAAAAATAATTCTTTCACTATGCAGTAGAAAGACATATTCCTTCTATTAAGTAATTCAGTCCATCATTGAAAATGTTATTAAAGTATTGGAGCTTACAAAGAAATGCACTAGTTTTAGAGGTGGAAATGGGAAGTAACAAAGAGGCCAGCTAACAATGTTAAGTGGATTAATTTATTTGATATTTCTGTGGATATTGTGGCTAAATTCTCTGATCTCATTAAATATTCTCCCTCCATTTTGAGGAAGCTGGGCCTACAGTTTGATGCATTAACAATAATTCATATTAATTGCACTTATGCTGATTGATGAGTATCAAACAAAAAGTGATGAGTGAATCTGAATTCATCTTGATGTCCATATACTACATAGTTCTAAAGTAGATACTATCAAACTCGTAACTATTTAGCCCTATTAAGCTCAAAATGAGCCTAACCATTTATCACCTGATTTGAGTGAGAAAGGGGAGATATGACTTTGGCTTTGGTATGCTTTTAATATACTTTTTTAAATATCATTGGAGTTATGAGAACGAGGATGTTAGATCTTCAGAATTCTGGCTTACAACAAGAGTAGTGTGATGGAAGATTTCTGTTATTTTTCGAGTATGATGAAGTTTAAGGCATAGAAAAAAAAGTTTTTGCTAAAATTATTGTATAAAATAGTTTTCTTTATTAGAATTCACATCTAATTAGTAAATTCTGTGGTATTTATGTATAATATAAATTCTGAGCTACACAGTGAAGACTTTTTGACTGATGCACCTTGTTGGATTAGCATGAAGGATGTTTTAGGTTGTATTTTCTCTTCGGTAAATATCCTCGGTTTGACTTTAACATTACATACATGAAGGCGTTCAAAAATTATTCAGTAGGACTTATTTCTTTCGCCTAGCATAGTTAATGAACTTAATCTCTCTGCAGGGCTTCTGCCTTTGAACATGCATGATAATCTTTCTAAAGGTTTGTTTATTTTTAACTTTCCATACTAATGCACCTGTTAGTTCATGCTATTGTTTAATAATGCTTTCTTCTATAGAGTGCTTTATGGTTGAGTAAAAATTGTGTCCATGATTATATTTGATTTTCTCTTGCTAGTGTTAATTAAAATGTAACATATAATCAAATCTGTAATTACGCATTGCCTCGTAGCTTTCATGTTGCATATATCATCAACTGCCACTTTAATCTCCTGTATTTCGTGGTGTTCGTAAAAGCCTAGTCCTTACCTCTAGACGCAATATATATCATATGTACTGTATTCCAGGCTCAAAAAACATGATATTATTAGTAGTCTTCAATTAAGAATGACAGGATTGGTGAAAGTTGAGCACATCTGGTATTAAGCCTTACAGGAATGAACATATTCGGGATGGCAGGCTGTAGTTTCTTTCCCTAACCTTAGTGGAGTACCCCAGAAGGCACTGACATCATTTGTCAAAAAAAATTACTATTACAAAAACCTAATATATTTTAAATGAATTTTAAAGCTCACTGTAGAATTTTGATACATATCATAGATAGAGAGATGACAAATAATGCCTGGCCAATTGGTCTTTTAGGGACATGCTTATTTAGAAGATGGTAAGGTGCTTGGATAGATAGTGTTATCCATTTATACATGTGATAAATTGCTGCAGTGTGCAGCCATATATATTATCACTGAAAGAGATGGCGCTATAATGCTTCTGGTTCAATCGATTGCCATCACTTTTTGGCTGCTCTTAAAAAATCTGATGCAAGCCTTATTATTTGCATATCAAGGGATTTACAACTTTAGCATTTGAAGCACTGTGGTAGATAAGGCTTGCCAATCAAACATTTAGGTGCATCATTTTCCTCCATATTCCCTTACAGAAGAACATGCAGTTGGTCACCTGAGGTGAAGTTAACTGCACAAATCCTCAAATAGTGATAATAATATCAACTTACTTTTATTTGCAGAGTTAAGAACTTTTTTAATTGAACCAATATACAGGTGACACAGAAGATTCAAACAGTAGAACATCAATCAATAGAAGGCTGTAGCTCAAAGTCTCATATTTAGTACAGTTACTGTGGCACCCTCTTAACTTGCATAAATTCATTATGGAAATAAATAAAATTTTTAATTTTTCACAGTATTTTATTCTGTACATGTGAGGATATTAATACTCATCAAAATATGCTGGTTCAAAATACAAAATTTATCATTTCAGAGTGGTGTAATTATATCACCAAAGTGTTGGGTGGAAAGAAGGGGGAAGGGATTTGGTCTAAAGGGAGAGGTGTTAGCCAATTTGGATTGTAGGCTATTTTTAAAATGAGAGATGCGTTGAAGGTTACTGACAAAAGTGCAGAAGGGTTGACACTGAATATGATTGACACGCTGTTCGAGGGTCCTATGCTTAAAACAGTACTTGTTACAAATGGCAGTATAGGACTAATACCTTCATCTATACTTCTCTATCAATTTAGTTGTATTCTCTTGGCATCTGTATGATCTAATAATAGATTTGAAAACATTACTTTTATTTTTTTGTGATTATTTTTAAATGTTTTGTGTGTTCTTTTCATGTAGGTGGTGCCTTTGACACAGTTGCTGATACTGTTAGTCCATTTGGTCATGGAAGAGGAGAAGGAGCTGATGCAGGATCAGGTGAACCAGAATGGATTGTTTCAAGAGACCAAGATAAATATGATACTGTTTTCTTCTCACTTATGCCTGTTGATGGAAAAGTCACTGGTGCTGGTAGGTTTATTCACAAAAAAATAATTATTTTAATGTTAACTGAGAATCTAACTTGGAGCTTGCTTAAAGTAGGTGAGAAAATATGGTGGTGTTTGCACACCCACTTGCTTATGGTAACAGTAATTGAGGAGTTGACATTTCAGGAGAACTGTCTGTTGTGCAAACTATTAGAGGGATTAGCCAATAGTAGAATGAGTTTGATTGACAGTATAAAATAAGTGATTTTTCCTGAAATTATCTAAAAGGTTTACAGTCTCTGCACAGTACTAGCACTTTTTTTTGCTGTGGAGGAAATATGTTTGCTATTATGAATGTGCTGAACACACACCATATTGACTTGAATATGAGTGGTTTCTTTCCCTCTTTGAAAGGATTAAAAATACAGAGGTAACCAGTCTTGCCTTTTAGCCCTAAGAAAAAGAGTAGAAATAACTAGGCTGGAGTTAGGGAAATAAAATGACTTGAGCTGTGTTGAGATGGATTCTGGAGTGAAAGATACATTATAATATACTTGGGAGGCGATTAGAAGACAGCAGGAGTCGCCAAGAAAGATTGGGGAAGAAGAGTGAAGTCTCAGAAGGTAACCAAGTATAACTAGGGTATCCTAGTGACCAAGTCAGAAGGAGAGCTGATGATCATGAAGACTAAGTTGAAAAAACTAGCATATTATAAAAAAATCACTATAATGTAGTATAAATTTCAATTTAAAAAAGTGCATTAACCACCATGAAGACAAAAGATGGTGAAATATACTGAAATTGAAGCAAAATATTGAACTTGAAAAAAAATTGAATGGTCAAACTATGAGTGGAAATAAATAGTGGAAGGTGTGTGCTTAAGTGCTGTGAATCTTGGTGACCAATTCATTCCAGTGATATTGTTTTGTGGCCTTGAACTGTGTTGTTGCATGCAAAATTTCATATAATGCATTTGTATTTGGAAATAATTCACCTATTATTCTCTCCACTCCACCGTTGCCTTTCATCCTTTTTTATGCATTTTATGGGGACATGCATATATTAATTTTCAAGTTTATTATGTAAATGCAAAACACCTTTGACTTGTATTTTTGACTCTGTACCATCTCTGCAGTTGAATAGCATAATTCATTGGTAGGTGATGCTAGATAATTTAGTCCTCCAGTTTGTGATAAATGCTGCCTTTTCATTTTTTACAGTATTACGTGATGAATGTAAATTCAACTCTCAAACTGATGCAGTGCGATCTCTTTAAGTCTTTTCTAGAGACCTAGGTTGCCCTCAAATTAGGAATATGTAGTGTATGTCCATGCCATGGAGCGTATTTGTGTTGAGTGAGCACATTTTCTAGTTGTAAGGTCTCGTGGCTTAGTTTTAATGCAAGTAGTAGTCGGATGCTGTGTTTGAAAAATAACCTATTTGCCAATTTGCACCTAGCTAAATCTCAAATTTCTTACTTTCAGCTGCGAAGTCGGAAATGTTGAAGTCAAAACTTCCCAACTCCTCATTGAGTAAAATATGGAAGCTGTCCGATGTTGACAAAGACGGCATGTTGGATTCGGAAGAATTCGCACTGGCCATGCACCTCATCCAGATCAAATTGGACGGGCATGACATTCCCACGGAGCTTCCCAGCCATTTAGTACCTCCGTCGAAACGGGAAATGTGAGATCCGGCCTTTTAGGAGCCTTTAAAAAAATCTCAGAGTGAGAGACAAGCACACCTGCAGAAGGATCCCATTGCTCTTTGAAGCTGCTGCTGAGTACGCATGCATTGCAAATCCTTCTGTAGAACTTCAGTTAAGGCATACCTGGGCTCCTAAATATGCTGGAAAGATGCCACCTCCTACTTATCACCAAAATGAACTACCCATTCGTGCCAATCTTAAGTGTAATCAAAGTGTTTTTTTTTTTTAATCTCCAGTGATATCCACTTGTTGCTGTTGTTGCTTTATCTATATATATATTTTTTTTTCAAAATTTTATTTCACCTAGATGCTTCCCATTGGGAAATGTTTAAAAATAAAAGATAAGTTTCCCAGGGACGTGTGTCTGTCAATATATACATCTATATATATATATATAAATGTCTGGTGTTAGTTTTAGTGCTGCGATGGTGCTGATAAACTTTTTATACCACGTGCACATATAACGTTTTCTACTGTGAAGGATCACTTTTTGCTATAATTTTCTCAAAGGGCTGTGACGTTCCAAAAGAGCCTACAGTAGTTAAAAAAACATGTGTGGGCGTGGACTTGAAGCAACTGTACAGCACCATTGTCTAACATTTCAAAAAGAAAAAAAAGCTTAATGAGACACTGGTCATACGAGTGATGTTCAAAGTTGAAGATTGGCAATACATGGGTAAATGACTGCATGGACTGACTCCTAAGTGTGGTTTACCCTTTTGCATGTAAGCAAATGGGTCGAGTGCTGTTCTCCATTTTTAATAGGTAATGAACAGCTTTCCACTCAGAAATGATAATTTCCTTTTTATTGAAAGGAATGCACTTGCACTCTCCGCCTGCATATAAAGAATCTATCTCCGCATCCTCATTCATTCCAAATACATATTAATAAGGATTTACCTGCTTTCCCATGTTTCAATTGTCCATCTTGTTTCGATGTATTGGTTGAAAGTTTTCAGCAAAGGTTAATGTCTCCAAAGGGCATTTCTTGAAATTTGAGCTTCCCTGAGTGGGATGAGCTTGTCAATTCGGGAAGATGGGTAAATAAAGACATTTTCTACTTTTTGTGAGCACCAAATGGTCCTTGGTGGAATTTTTGGGTAAAGTACCTAGAGGTGTTACCTGTTTTTTTGAGTATGCATGAAGAAAGAACTCGGTTGTTGGACGGCTTACACTTCTCAGTATTACTGATGAAGTCATGTTTTGATCAAATTTTTTATTGATTGCTTCTAGTTTTGAAATCATTAAATTATATTGGTTATCCACACAGGATTCAATAGTTTCAATTAACCTTTGTGAAACATCATCTTTGTAACTGATATTTTACCTTTCTATTTCCTTTTTAGTGATAACTTAGTATTAGTTTGAATAGCACCAGGTGCAGTTACTTTCAGAGCAGAATGTACTATTTATTATCAAAACTTGTGTTCACCTGCAAACTTGTGTCTGTTCTTTTCCGACACATGCTTTTTTCCCCTATCATGAAGCGCACAGGCTCATTCTTTTTGCAAGCATAAGTTCCTATGAAGTAGTTAACATTTGCATATTCATTATGCACCAATTTGGACTGATTGACAATGTAGTTAAATAGGTGCAATATCTTTTTTTTAGTTTAATACTTACCCACCAGTCATTATTTTGCCAAAAAGTACATTAATTGTATGCTAGTTTTGCACTGAGTGCTTTGAGAATGTGTACAGTATTTTAGCAAGCATGAGTTAAAAAAACTGCAAAGTGGATGTACATAAAGTTTATACTTTCCTCCTCTATGTACATTAGACTCCTCATGGCATGCCTCATACCATCGTCGTATTGTTGCTTTTTGTTATTTTATTTTACTTTGTTATGTATTGTATATTGTTTGTATTTTAATGGCTCCTTTCATCTACCATTTTGACCCGATGATACCATGAGGGAACTGTTCAAAATTCCTCAAAATTATTTGTTTTAAGAGTTAAAAATATATCTTAATTGTAATCTTAATTCTTTGCCCAAACATTTATTTCTCTGCTCAATTATTGTGTTGAGTTTACTGGTTCAGAGCAATATCTGTGTAAACCCATAAACTCTCCAGGAGTGAAGTATGAAGTGTCCTTTATACTCATTGTGTGTTCAAGTGAATAATAGTGAATATGGCATTTCATTGTACAAAACATTGTGACACTGCTTTATCACAAAATATATGAATCTATTTAATTACACCATTCTTCATTTTATCTTTCATTATGTTTTGGTTCTATAACCCAGTTGATGTGCCTTAGAAAAATGTTTCATTAGACATTGATCAAAGTGATGAATATTTTTGTTTAGCATCCATCAGATTTGCTTGACATTTAGGTTTAATGTTGACAGATTTTTTTACCATTATCTTTTATATACTCAAATGATAACAACATTGCCACCTAACTTTTTTAACTCATTTAAGACCAGGTAATCCTTGTGGTGGTCACCTGTCATAGGAGTAGAGAAAAAATAATTTTGTCATATGCTGAACTTTGGTCAAGAAAAAAATTCTATAATTTCATTCATTATTTTATCCTTTTCATTTTGTAATGAACTGTTTTCTCTTCTTCTATAATTTTGTCGTTAGATTTTTCTAAATCTGTGACTGATGTATTGACTGATCTGTCTGTTAATGAGTCTGTAGTTTTATGTGCAATGTGCCAGAAGTGTTAGGGC
The DNA here is from genome assembly GCA_002093875.1 of Calopteryx splendens. Taxonomy (NCBI): domain Eukaryota; kingdom Metazoa; phylum Arthropoda; class Insecta; order Odonata; family Calopterygidae; genus Calopteryx; species Calopteryx splendens. Next base: position 207,194 of record LYUA01001689.1, on the reverse strand, counting down.
TTGCTATTGACGGTGGTTATTTATCATGGTGTCCAGCGTTCTTCTTAATTGGAAATTTTCCAATGGCCTTGATAATTTGGGAAACATCTGGGAATTCATGGTTTTAACAGGTGGATCTCATCATCTGTTTTAAAATTTAAAGGGTGCATGTGCTCTATGTTTGTAACCTTATGAGGGGTCTGAAAGTTCATGAAATGTGATTAACATGAATAATACCTTGGCTCGAAGTTTAAGGTGAGTAAGGTCCGTGTGCATCTGGGATTAGGTTAGTTAAAGAAGAGTGTATTTTCAAAATAGGCTCACAATTATTACTATTCTCTTATTTGAATTGATTATTTCCCACTCTTCTTGATGTAACCAAACTCAAACCTAGGTTCCAAACACCAGTCACATATTATCAATCCAATAGGAGATAAGTATTCATTACTCAGAGACCAACATTGGTAGGTTTCCACAGCACATTGATTCACTCATCTCCACTTCTCTTTCTGTATCTCAGTGCTGGCTTGTCAGGCAATACATTCAATCTAAAGGCTGTGACTGGATTGTCAGGGATAGAATATCATCTGGTATGCCCCAAGTATACAGTGAGGGCACCTGGCTCACTTCCAGGCCTAGGGATGACCGGAATTAATCTTAGTATCCGCTTTTGCAACATGCCATACAAGTGGAATTGGAAGGGGTTAATATTTATTAATTTGATTCCTTTGCTCACTCTTGGCAGCTAATATGTAACTTGTTCCTAGCAGAAGTCACTATTTGTTAATTTTTCCACAACATTCCTCTTGACTTGATGAACATGTACTCAAGATATAATAAAAAAAGGAATGAATAAGGATAAAATAACTACATGGACTACAAGCAGCACAGTTGCTTTTGGAGGGAACAACGTTCCACTGTAGCACAGATGTTGGTGACAAACTTACATCCGTTTTTACAATATAGTGCCTTTATGTGAAACACCATGTGTGATTAGCCTCGCTGTTGTGACTAGGAATGGAAAACTTGGTACCACAATAACCTTTATTCTACTGATATCGAGTATGAAGAGTATTTTAACAAAATTTTATATGGGGTTAAGGTCTGAATGGGAAGAAAGCGAAGAAATTAAGGATAAGATTTTCTCAACGTTAGAGGAAACAGTGGGAAAGAATAAACACACAAAAAAATAAAAAGGAGTGGGTAATGCAAGATATGATACAAAAAATGGAAAAACGACAAGTCAAGAGGATGGAAGAAAGGAATATCGAAAATTAAACAATGTACTGAGAAGGATCACGAACCAAGCAAGAGAGGATTGGGTAAAGAGAGAATGCGAGGAAATAGAAAAATTAGAAAGGAAGGGAAAGTATGAGGAAATGTACAAAACTGTAAAAGTTTTAACAAAAAAGAAAACCTGGAAAAACAGAAAAGAATGCTAGAAGATAATGGGGCATTGACTGTAGATAAAGATGAGTTGAAAAGGATATGGAAGAGTTAAATACAAAATCTATATGACTCTGAAAATGGCAACAGATTGGAGATTGAGTTGGAGGGTGAGGAGGAATGTAATGAGGATAGTAGAGGGCCTGAAATAACTGAGGATGAGGTTAAACAGGCAATATATGGTTTAAGGGATAAAAAAGCAGTCTGGTGTGATGGAATTACATCAGAAGTACCGAAGGCATTTGGGACAAGTGCAATCCAAAGAGTAACTTTGCTAATCAATAAGATTTATGAAACAGGAGGATGGCCATATGACTTACTTAAGACTATGTTGATGCCAATTCCAAAGAAGAAAAATGCCAATGAGTGCAAAGATTTCAGACAAATTAGTTTCATTACTCATACTGCAAAGGTTGTGACCAAAATAATTTTTAAAAATAAAATAGAAGCAAACCTTAAAGAAAACCAGTTTGGGTTTAGAAAGGGAACAAGAGAC
>LYUA01001689.1:157382-190313 GCA_002093875.1 Calopteryx splendens | reverse complement strand
TAATAGTTTCAGTCGTTCGTGTAACCATCGGAATCTGGTTCTCTCAGCCGGGGCTCTCCAAACCAATTACGCCTTTTATTCGTTTAGTAGTAGTAAATCCGGGTGACATCTCTGGAAACCCACTGCTTAACCTAATGTTTATGGATTTTCGGGTGCCAGATCTTTCTGGGGAAACCGAAGGCGGAACAGGAAAGGAAACTGGCCCTGATGCGTGATTTCCACTCTCATTAATACTCGAAAGGAAGTGAGCTATACCCTCACCTGCTACATTGAACCTTGGGTCTTATTTACCTAGTGTGATGTTGAAGGTCATTATAGAAGTGAAACATTTAGGAACATAGGGAAGACGGAGGAAGAGAACAGGCGTTTTGGACGCGGCATGCATGCCTCATTCATCCCTCTCTCGTTTCCTACCCTCTCTCCCCTCATTCAAGCTACTCATAGCAATTGCCGGGATTGACTAGTAAATGGCTATTATAGTTGTACCGCAGGCGCACTCTTTTGCTCAGGTATTTTTGTTTCTTTTCATGGTCGTTCATTAGCTACATTGGATGTCATAACAACAACAAATATTGACTTGTTCGAAGTTTCATTTTTGTACGAATTATGGGGTATCCTTTTCTCTCAATTGTGTACGGGGCATTTTCAAGTGTGTACAAATTAGTCCACTCTTATATTTTTCACTCTTTAATCGTGATTCATTGCCTTTTTTCTCTATCAAATGTCACTCACTGTACCTATTTCTCTTGTCCACGTAAATGTTGTCTCATTGATTCCTGGCGCATTTCCTCCACATCATCTAAAAAAAACGTTAGGCATTCTTTTGCGCTTCGTCTGACGCTTGTCAGAAATAAAGCGCCGTCCTTAGACAGTGATGCACGTGCTCTCACATCGCCCAACCATCACTCACAGTCGTACCTACTCACGCTCCTCAAACGTAATCCAAATGCACTGAACTGCCATGGGGGCATGGGGAAATTATTTATATTAACAGAATTTATAGCATTTTGATATCTACTTTTTATGATGTCCCAGCACTTGACGATGAGCGAGCCACTTCGTTCCTGATTATTCCTAACACTGCATTCACAGCATCCATTTCCTTGCCTCAATGTGCGTTGTAGCTTATGCCTCTCTCCTCGTTGTGTAAAAAATAACACATATTGTACAAATATTGGTATCTTTCTTTTAGTTAAGTATAGTCTTTTACAGATATGTATATAATTTGTTTTGCCAGAAGAGTTGCATGATCATTTGACGAACTTTAAGACAGAGATGTAAGATTTAATTGTGAGTACGAGAAAGATGTAATTGTGAGCTTAACATACTATTTCAATAATTGCCAATGTTTTGGTATAAATCTGAGGAATTTTTAGATCTTAAATATTCAGATGAAGATTTAAAATTTTATTTTTCTCTCTTGGTGAAATTTATTTATCTGCCATAATAATAAAATCTATATATTAATAGTTGCATAACAAAAAATAGCAAGTAATTTGCTTGTGTTGAGTAATATTAATATGAAATATATTACGTAATAATTAGCTGTATTGATTATTTTATTATTTAATAAATATTTTTATTACGATTTATTTATATATATTATTGTGTTATTTTTCATAATCTATAATTACCATCAGCCTCACTCTCAATCCTTTGAGCACTTTATGTATCCACATATTTTTTAGTTTAGAAGAATAATAACGTATAGTTCACCATTCCGTTCAGCTATTATTTGCATGTAATCATCCAAAAGTGTAAGCCCTCGTTCACTTTTTAATTGTAATTATTTCACTTCAAAAGGAAGTAACCATAATGGAGTACACAAGTTCTGTTTTATAATCCAGGTATTCATTCTCTCAGTTGTTAATATGGCAAAAATAATTCATATTGCTCAATTATTCGCTTGAAGGTATGTTCATTTTCTCGTCATTCTTCGCTTTCATTTTATACTTGCATTGATGGTTTGCATCTCTTTCATGCCGGTTACCTGCTACTCTGAATTTGGTTCTGTCTTCCTGTCTCACTTTTTTCTGGCATAAGTGATCGATAATTTCCTCTCTTCTTTCTCCCTTTGTTCCCTAAACTAGGCTCGTATTTTTCTGATAAAATAATGAATTGTTTGGAATTTTTTTGCCTACTTATTTGCGGTATTATTTAATGGCATCACTTTTACAGTAATCTGCATCTTTTTGTTTCACATTTCCTACACACACACACACAGTGTCGGATGTGAGTCTGCGATCATTGGTACTATATGTTTTTTGGAAATATCATCCTAGTTAACTTTTTAGCTCCTGTTCAGACCACGCTTCAAAAGCGTCAATATGGATGTTATAATGGATAGAGACAACCTTCAAGAAAAGTGCTTTGTATTCTTTGACCCTACCTTTTTCATTTCCTGAATTAATTTGAGAACCTTAAAATGGAATAGATTTGTATCAACTCAAGTTAGAACTCGGAGAACTGATGAAGGTGTAAGCCTTATATATAAGTGTTTTATGATTTCATAACCAATGAAATATAGGTGTTTAACATTTGCTGCGTGGATTCTTTTAGTCAGTTTGGTTTAGATTTGGTTTTTCGTATTCTGCCAGATAGATTTTTAATTCAAATCGCGACTAAAATAAAGTTCAACGAGAAAAAGAAATTGGTAAATGTATAGACTAGAGCAGTTATGATTATTTTGTTAAAATCCTAAAAGCGTGAACAATGCAATGGTATAAGTGGGGGCAGAGATTTTTTTAGGACAAACTGGTGAGGGGAAAAAAGTTGGAGTCTGGCGTAGAAAACAACGGATAGTTTGGTGGGTATATGCAATATTAGGGTAAGGGCTACCCGATATCCCATCTATCACTATCACTTAGTGTGATAAATTAATCAAGAAGTGCTATTAGCACAGTTCATGTCGTAACCTACCTTTAAACACAGTGTTAAATAACGGGAAATCTTGAAATTCGTTAAATTTGTTTAACTTAAAACATATGTATATCGTGTTCATTGTTAATATTGCATTTATTTGAGTTTGAATTGATGTAAAATTCGCTTGGAGCTATGCGGTAGATTAACTTCGCTGTTGTAACGTGTCTGCTTGTTAAGTTTTGTCACGTACCTTCGGACTAAGTAGCATATCCTAAAAACATGGTAAAATAACCTACACTAAATGTTTATCCAATACTGTAGATGCTTTCGTAAATGTATTCGATATTCACCGCATTTTTCGTTAATGACATAATTTTATCAATCGGATAAATAGATGGATTAATCATAGTCATTTCTTATCGTTAGAGTCTTAAAGCTAAGGTAAATTTTAATGTTTATCTTCAAGTTAACACTGCGTGTTTTTTCTCGATAACTGATATTGATTAAGGGCCTGCGGAGTGAGAAATATATACATAAGACCCGAGGAAAAGGAATGAGTTGGTTGGAGAAGGAATCTGAGAATTTGGGAGAGATGAAGAGGTCAGAAAATGTAGTTGAATTTCAGTGCTCTGTTTATGTACGGTGGAAAGGTACAGCGTAGACAGAGGTAACGACGCAATGCAAGTGCGACAGGTGTAGTAAAGCGGGTCGACTTTATTTTTTTAAATTTCTGGGTGAATCAGGGCGGAAAAGTAGTCTCTTTGGATGTTGGTTCATGCGAGCTTTCGTCATTCGGGCCGAAATTAATTTATAATTGATAACTTACGCGCTAGCTCATGCAAACGGGCCTAGGAAATGACAACCTTTAGAAACCTTGGTCGGTCCATAAACAAGTGTGGAAAATTCCAAGTATTAATTTGTATTGGTCATGTAACGATTCCGCAAAGTAGAGCCTCGAACTATCATTTATTTTCATCATTCAGATTTAAAAATTTTTCTGGAATCAAGCGAAATATGCAAAAAAAATCGATGCAATGTCTAAAAGCTGGATAGGAATAATAAGCTTTGACCTGAGTTATTAATTTATCTAAATACTATCTTGCTGCATTTCTTATCTGTCAAGATGCCTCGTAAGTTTAACCAATTTCACATTTACGTGGGCAACCCGAAAGATGTCCACGGCTCCGGCCTGGATTGCATTCACTATTCGTCTCCGTTTCAGGAAATTTTTTCTGTTTAACTATTTCAATTCACCGAGTAGTATCAATCAGTATCGACTTCTTTTCTCCTCATTTAACTATTATTTTAGAGTTACGCAACGTTTTTAGTCTTTATTTTGTAATTGAACTCTCACACCTCTGAGCAGGAATCGGTGTCACAAATTGAATCCACCTCTTTATGTAACGCGTTCGTCTTCTTATTCACCCTCATCAAGTTAACACACTCTCTCCACCAGGCGTCAATCTGTCTTGAATCCTCTACTGAACGCATAAAGCGGATTTTGGTAGATGAAGACGGCTGCTTGTACACACGCACATGTCTCTCTCTTAACACTAACGTTCGTCGCACGAATTTTAGTTTCTCATTTGCTTCTTTATCATCATCATATTCAATCCTATGATTGTCTGACTGCAGCCCTCTATTTTTCCCTATCCCATTGTCAAATCTCTCATTCCTCTGTGGGTCTTCCTTCTTATATTCCTATTTACTTGTCCTACGTATTCTTCCATCTTATGTTATATGGTGCTTTCGGGGTTGGTGAAAGATTCTATTTGCTCTCTGCTTGTGTTGGACGTCTGGTGTCAGCTCCTCTCTTCCGCGCTCTCATTTTAATTTTCTTATTTTCATGTTATATTCTTGAAGCATTCTATCCATTACCTTTAATGATGCCTTTAGAAATTTTGGATTCTCTTCTATAGTGGCATTGTCGTCCTTGAAGCGGAGCGCCATTCGTCCCCATTCACGTAAATTCCTTTGATGCCCGCTCCTTTTACTTATACCATGAAATATGTTGAATAGTGTTGGCGACAGGTTGCATCCTTGTCTAACACCTATATTTATGTTGGCTTCTATTTTTGTTTCGCCTTTCATTCTCTGTGTAGCGACTTTGTCCTTGTAAAGTTGGTAGATTATTCTTTTGTGGTTGTAATTCTGTCCAAGTTTTTTAAGCAATTTGAACATACTGTTCCACTCGACGCTGTCAAAGGCTGTCTATCCTATGAATCCGAGATATAGTGACTTGTTCACGTATCATTTTTCCTCCAAGTGTCCTTAGGCATCGCTCCTCTGTTCTTTCGGAATCTGAATTGGTTCTCAGACATTTTATTTATATTCTCCCCCTATTATTTTTCTCACCTGCCTATGTTATTTATTCTCAGATTTATCAAAAGTTCTCTCCATCTCTCTTCGCAATCGTTTATTCGTCCTTCCTAATATTTAGCTCATAGTATTACTGTGCATGGTCTAATTTTTCACTGATTTATATTCCATCATGGCTGTTGGACATTAATTAGCGATTATTTTCACGTTTCATTATCATTTTTACGTACAAATCGTGGGAGTTCTTCACTGATGGCAACGATCTGCGCGCGTGCGAAAGAATTGAGAACTGAGGATTAACGGTTATTTTAGTGTAATGATACACATCTCTTATTCCATGTCCACGGTGTCGACTCTTTCTTCTTTTTAACTTTTTTCAGAAAATGCAACACTTGGGACGTTTTTGAGGTGGCAGTTCAACCGCTGACTGCCCTGCCGGACGCTGCTCGACCCCGAGGGACTTGTACTGCGATGTGGATGGTGTCTGTCAGAGTTACATCGGCATCTCCCGGTTCAATGATCGTCAATACGTTAAGATGATTCGCATTTTATCGTATTTTCCTACATTGCCGGGCGTGGTGTAATCTGGAAGACATCGCCTGCATATCAGTGCAAGTCGTTTGGCATATGCTGGCAGTCACGGACAGAGGCAGTGGGATCTTCCCGGGCAGCCCTGACAAGCCAGTCTTCTGTTGGATAATCGCCAGCGGCAAGGACTGCAATGCTTCTTTATAGACTGCTGTCGGAGTCATCAGCGTCCAGGACACGTCTGAATTTCAACTACTCGTATTACAGTGTCATGATGGTAACATGATGGCACAGGATTACGTGAAGTAGAGTTTCAGACTTGTTCCGGACGCAAGTGACTCCGACAGCAGCCTGTAACGAAGCATTGCAGTCCTTTTTCTTTCATATTTTCATTGTAAGGGGATATTACATCTCCAGAAGAACAATAAAAAAAATTATTGAAGACCCCATCCAAATTTTATTTACTAAAGTCTCGACGTTGGACAGAAGAGCGTTTTAAGTATGTTTGGACTTAAGGGGTATTTTTAAGTGCTTTTTGCTTAAAAAAGTCAATTTTTTGCTTAAAATATGCCAAAAATTTCGAGTTTTTCTTATTGTTTTTAAAATTTTTATTTTAATATATTATATTTTTTAAGTACTTATAGCAATGGCAAAAGGTTGCCAAAATTATTCTAAGTCCAAAATGTAAACAAAGAAATTATGCTAAGTATGAACTGTCAACAAAAGAAATAATTCCAAGTTTGGTACGAAAGTTCAGTATGGCAAACAAAACAAGTCATTGAGCATGGAAAATATTTATTTGGCCAGAAAAAATACATTTTAGAATGACACAGTTACAAAATTGCGCAGTTACAAATAACAAAAATAAATAGCCCTATTTAAAATATGCATGCCACCACGCAAACAGACTTTATTGGCGTAGTTGCACGCAGAACAATTCTGATTAAAAGCAATAAACTTTTTGAAGTACATATTGATTAAACGTCTTGATATCTTGATAGAAGCAGCACTGATGAGAGGTATCTTCAAATCCAAAATTCCAGAATAGTTGCAGTAGCTTCTCCAACAGTTGTCCCACAACGATCCATCCAAACGAAAGCACTTGTCAGAAAATCTGGAATGTGAATGGAAAAGGAGTCAAAAATAATTTATAACAGCTGTGCATACATATAATCACGAATCTTGTGCAGCTCTACATGTGCTATTGAACTTACAAAGGTAATAGCTCCCTCACTACTTTTGGCTGCAAAATCTTGAATAGCCTATTAATAAGTGACCAAATACTACCACTGCTAATACAAATTGACAAATTTATGCAGTAGAGTCTCTCTTCTAAGATTTTTAACCTTAATGTATACGCAGTTATCTTTCACTGCCCGTGTACTCTTTGAGAAGCAACGAGGGATTAATGCAGTTCCTTTATATCTAACCATACACTAGGAAGTTCATTTCGTAGGAGTAATAGAATCTTAATTAAAAATCTGCCACAAAACAATACCCTTGATCCTACGATTTTACACCACGAACTTTCGACTAATTACTAATCAAGTTTCACACAGGAGACTAGGCGTTCCTTAATTAAGCATTGATCAAAGCCTAATAGTTTAATAACTCACAATTGCGTAAAAAGAATATTATGAAATACGCTATGGGTACGCTGTAATTTTAGTTAGGCAGAAAAATGTCAAGTTTCACATGGAATTGAATTTCGGTTCAAGAGTAAATCTAATGTTTCAATGTTTTCTACAAGGTTTCGAAGCCTAATTACAGCATTTGCCTGACTACGATCGTATGAGCGTTTTGCCTTAATTTGTATTTTTAATTTCATAGGAATAATCTTAAATTTGAGTCTCAACAATTGTTTTCAGAGCTATGCAATATACTTAAGAATATTCATTTGCATTTTATAACTCCGTAATCAAAAGAACATCCAATTAATTCCAATTAAATCAATATTTTGAATAACAATTCATAGGATATATTGCAGGTCTTAACGTAAGTGAACTCCGAAGACTTATAAATGCACATTTAATTCCGATAACGTAACTATATAAGTAGTATCTTGCAACGACTTGGCGCTAACTGCAATTTAAAAAATATCACAAAATAAGCTAAATATCCAATTTTCATAACAAAAAATGCATCTTTGCCAACATTTTCAGTGGTAAAATTAATTATTTAAAAATGTATCCTATAATAAAACTCAGCTAACCACGTTGAAAATTTATACTTATTATATATTTTAAGCGCAGAGCTAGAGTAAAGAAAGATACGAAATTATAATCGACACTGTCTGCAGTTATCTATATCACTTGCCATATATTTGGACTTTCATTATTTACATAAAAAATGTCAACATAACTAAAACATTACAAGAACTTCCACAGGTCAAGCTTCCACAGATTTCCCATCACAAGCACTATATCCCAATGAAATGAATTGTTTAGTTCCCTGCCGCAATAAACTAACTAGTCAGTCTCACAAGCAACTTTCGAATTTATTAGAATGAATGCTCGAGGATGCATATAAATCACTCTTACTCTTTGAAGAGGCAAAACCTTGCATTAAAAATTATCATCGAGGATTATTTTACTTCCTATATAGGACGCTAATGTCTTTTCTCGCGTTCCGTTGCCAGGAGTTTAGTTTAAAATAATTATAAGTTACTGTGGTATGTGGACTAACCAATCATAAAAGGAAGCTTCTTCATCCGCGAATGTGAAACTAACAATACGGGATGCTGCTACACGCCTACGGAACTAAAAACAAATTAGGATTGGCAGGAGAGGTAAAAAGGAGAAAAATGGCTAAAGAACTTAAAGTTTGGTAAACAGATTTATTTCTTACACATTTAATGGGAATAATACAACCATATCAAAACCTGCACATAACATTGCATAATAATAGCAGTGCAAAATTGAAATCAACCAGATAATAGTACATTGCAAAATTACAAGTGCACACTCAAAACAATTTTTTTAAACAATATTTTTAAGATCAACGTTTTTCGGTAGAGCTTAAAAAATCTTAAAATTATTCCCATCAAGAAGTTCCTAAGAGTTCCAATCCCAATATTATTCGTAACATTATGATCCCATTAACATGAACTTCTTAAATATTTACATGTAACTAAACCACATTAAGCGTTTGGAAATAACCTCCATCATGACTGTGTAGCCTTCTACACGAGTAATTTCTATCGCCACGAAGCAAACATTCTGCTGAAAGTTAATGAACTATTTAAAATCAACTTATAATTCGCTGAAGAAATCGATAACTCTCGTTGAAATTTAAAACTCTCACAGAAATGAAGAAAATTTAACAGCTCTAGTTTCTCCTTAACCTTCCTCTTGACTATGGCATAGTTAACTAAATATAAACGCGAAAACTAAATTTAAACTAACATCGAAACCTAAAACAAAATACGGAATTTCTCTCACTTCCGTTACACTAATATTATATGCAGGTTATTTCTTAACATTTATATTTATATCGTATAAAATGTGCCGGGCTCCGATAAACTTTACAAGTGAGCTTGACAGCATGTATTGCTTTAGATCATGAAAAAATTTCAGAAAATATGAAAAGGTTTTCCGCCTTCAAACTTGTACCCCTTATCTTGAGATAAAGACCGAGCAAAGTTAAAACCTGCAATCAATGTACATAATTTAGAATTATGTCATTCAAAAATTTGTTAATCTTCCCAGCTAAGGTCAGCATTTAGCGGAAAATGCTACGATTAATGCCTAAATAGTTACACCATTATAAACTTCGAACTAGGAATACTAATAAAGTGCGTTTCGGTTAAATGAAATGGAATATTCCTATGTCGAAGCCACTATCCTCATTCACCATCCAAACTTAAGGGTAAGAAAAAAGCCCTTTCTGGGGCGTGTTAAGTGACAATTTTTTTAATGCCGGAGAAGTGCCTTATAATTATTAATATTATTTCACTGGTGCAACAAAACTGGTTTTATTTTTAGTGGCTGTGCTAAAGCTGTACTATGTGCATTCAAATCTTAAAGATACATAGACTTCGAGATCTTAGCATTCAATTGGTTTCACACCTTGCATTCACTAACGATAAGATACAAGAGAGCTTCTTAGAAATGGGTGAAAGGGGAAAATGGATTAATTTAATATACTGTCTGAGATGGCGAAGTTACAGACTGCTGGAGGGTGTAATTTGAGGAATTTGTACAAATTTATTAAACTTAAAATATAACTGTCGTCAACTAGCATTTGGAGTGTGATCGTGAACCAAATACGTTAAGTCCTAAAAATGATAAGATACTATGGAAGTTAGTATAAATGAAATTGAAGGTGACAGCAGTGAAAATTTTGAATAACGATTAACTTGCAGGGAAAGATGGGCAATACTGAAGTTGAGAGCAAGTTGCAGCAAAGTATCAGAGAGCAAATGTTTGCGAAATGTTTTATTAATGCTTAAAAGAATATTTGTAACAATTAATTGAATAATTCAATGTTTTTACCTTTGCATATAGGGAAATTATGATTGAATCCAAAACTTACAGAGCGATTCGTATGTCGAATACCCCGGGGGAAGTGCATGGTAAAGTTTTGAATGAAAGAGGTAGCACTGAAGAAAATCTTAGCACTGCTAATTGGCTTCACGGGATGTACAGAACTATCACTTCAGGAAGAAATACAAATAAAGGAAGGAAGAATTCTGGAAGGATTACAGAAAGGCCGGACTAAAAAATATATATTGTGCAATTAACGATTTAATGAATCCAAATGGAAATCAAGGAAAGCTGCGGAAGGCTAAAAGAATATGGAGTTAATGAACGTCTACCTATAACACAACTTTCTATGGAATTGCGAAAGTGAATGATAAATTAAGTGACTGGTTTAAAACAAAAGCTTTGTGCAACAAAGTATAGTGACAGTTGTTCGACGTGTCTATGGATTACTGTGAGATGCACCTATAAGGCAGGTGAAATAATTGAATATCAATACTAAAGTTAACTTTGTAGTTCCCACAGATTTATTATAACGTCACGACGCGTTTCACTACACTGCACACGATTATGCTACAATGAGAAAGGCATAATTGAGAATGCTAGGTTGAGAAAGGCATCATTGAAAGTAGCCTGGGAGACGAGGAGCGATAGAGGACTCTGAACTACAGCACACACATGGTAAGAGGACAAGGCAGCATGGAATAAATTAGTAACGGGGGGAATGCTTCCCGAAATAACCCAAAATAAGTTTTTTTTCCCTTTGCCTTGCTCAAAAGTAAACTGCATGATGCACATAAATGTATATTAAAACCAAATAGTTGTTTACGATTAAATTCAATCAAAATGCCAGCGACCTATATAGTTGAAACTATTGAAAGATTAGCTCGAAGTCTATGAATAATAGTAGAGTAATTGAAGCGGAAAAGATTGAAGGTGTCGTACAATTTTAGGGTGTAAATGAAAACCAAATTATGTAAGGAAAAGTAGGGATGTTAGCAATCCCTCAACTTTTACAATATGCACGAAAAGAAAAGAAACCGGGCCATGTCTTTATGGCAGTACCAAATAAAAGATTAAAGCAATTAAAATGGGACGCTAGGGCAAAGTCCAAAAGTAATATACCAGAATAAGAAATTAAGCTTTTAGCCTCTCAGTAATAGATTCGTTATATTCAGAGGCGCGAAATTTATTCTTAACTGAACACAATGAAAAAATTCAAGAATTTAAGAACTTCCGTAAAATCTTAAAGAACGAAATCAAGAAAATAGGTGATTTAAAAGGAAATTTCAAAGAATTACGGCAGTGGGATAAAAATTGAGATTGCTTTTGAAGCACTGCTACTAAGTGATCTAATACAATTTACTTATTTTTATACTTATTTTAAGTTTTTAATTATTACGGCAATAAGCCAAGGAATAATTTATATCTTGACCTATTAAAAACTTCTCTTTTTATCTATTAAAGCACCTGGGTCATCATATTTTAATATAAATAGAATTAACATCAGAGTCCTTTAAAATTCAACGAAAATTCATTGATCAGCTCTTTTCCCTGCGCATTAGTTTAAAAATTAATATTAAGGAAGTAGCTGCAATAATACATGCGTCGATAGTAAGTGTTAACTTATTAATACTGTAGATACGATTTCGAAAAATGTATTTTTGATTTATGAAAACTTGTTTTAAAGTTGCCAAGGGTTTGAGTAAAACTAATCAATTGAAAAATCAAACTGGTTAAAGACAACATAACCAAAAATTAATACGAGGCTCTCGAGGGAATTCTTGAAGTTAAAAGGACAAATAGAGTTTGATTAATTTATTTGAAAAACTTGAGTCTCTCAAACAAGACAGTTTTTCCAATGACAATAGATAAATCAAAGGAGAACTTATTTCATTTTAAGTAACATACTCCACTTAAAAAAATACTATCCTTTAAATAAATAATTATAATAACCGCCTAATCGAGCACCATATATGAAAAAGATTCAACTTAAATAGCAAAGACTATGGAGGACGAAGAGGATTTGTGACTTTTGGTGAATAATCTCAAGAAAACCAGAAAGCACACTGCCAGTACCTTATTGAAAAAGTACAAAATATCAGCTCTATAACTGCCGTCAAAATAATTGAAAATTAAATAAAATTAAAATTACATAATATAAGTATTCTTTACAGAATGACAACATTCACGTGCTACAATGTTTAAAGCAAATCCATTTCTCACTAATTCTGAAAATAAAGTATGGATTAGGCATAATTACTCGCACGAAAGGTAACTAAAATGCCTAGTGAGAAGGTATATTACCAAATAAATTAAAACACGTTATTAGTTGTCAAGTTTTAAAAGTGGAATAATGACTGTAGAATAGAGATACTATTGAAATCGTCACATGAGTTTATGAATCTATTGTCTCTTGGTACTCGTTTGAATGCATATTTAAATCACGAACGGGGCGAGCAGGGCAATACAACAACATTATAAGACGCCAAGGGAATAATTACACTAATCTATTCGTGACGAAAGAAAGTATATTTGCAACCATATTATATTACCTACTATTTCTCTAAACAGAGAATGAAAGCGAATTAACCACTAAAAACTTCTCCAGGATTTCGTGCACCGATGGTAAGAGAAACAAAATATCCGATTTTAAAAGTGTAAACTGAAGTAGATTACACCACGGATTTTAATGGAAGTTTTTGTTTAGTGCATGGTTTAAAAAAAAATTTCCGTCCAAATGAATAAGACATTTCCTATCAGTGAAATATGATAGTATTTAAAAACATTTTAGAACTTAAATTGAACGAAAAATTAGCACGAAGGAAGAAACCACAATAACATAATGTAATGCTTCGACAAATTGATTAACAATAGCTTTTAAACAAGCCGCCCGATCTCAACTTTTCAATTCAAAGGGGTAAAAACCGTCGAAACATCGAGCCTAAGTCCTTTTCGATCGTACGGAAAGAAAAGGGGGTCCTTAAGTTTCGCAACAATTTCATTTTAAATGTTAAAAAACAGCCCTGTGTCCTCATAAAAACTAAAGTAATATTGGAGCCCATATTGCACCTCCCGTCTATGCGACTCAAAATTAGAAATAAAGCCCCGATCTGTCCAATACGCGTTCTTCTCTCAAGATCCTCTAAAAACGACACCACGTTTGGCTCCGCAAAAACGTGAGAGACCTTACAATCAGAAATTTACGAATATTTAACATTCACTAACTAAAGCAAAATTCGAGTCCACAGTATATATAAACTATTCTTAGAGGAATCCATGCACGGTAAAAAAAATTTTATCACAAAAAATTACGGTCGACACAACTGAGGTAATTTCGTGACGTTATCACAATTCTAGAAAATCCGAGATAGAATATTCATGCATTGAACTGTAAAAAAAGGAAAGATCGAAGTAACTCAAAAATAAATAGATCAAGTTACCTCCCCCAAAGGCCGGAGTAGCAGCAGGGTTGGATTCAGAGAGCAGCAGTTCTATGATCAGCTGATGTCACGAAAGAGCCTGCAGTCTCCGTTCTCAAGTCCGAAGATTGATCCAGTCGCTGAAGTATTCCAGTTTTCTACTGGCGTAGAGAATATCGAGAGTATGCTGAAAATTCCAACGACGGGAGAGACGATTCCAAATAGGTGAGACGTTAACAGAAGTGGACGAGGATTAATCTCGTTCTTCTTCGAAGACGACTTTTCGAATAGGCTCACAAGCAATCCAAGTCTATCAGTTTCAGGAATTCACCCGCAGAAGTTGAATGGAACTCGGAAAACCTAACGAAGGAAGAAAGAAAGAACCATTACGATTAGAACATTAAGAGTTAATAAAATTATATTTTATGTTTTGTCATTAATAAAATATCTAAGGATAATATTTATAAAATGAGGAAAAACATTAGTATAAGAATATTTGAAATGTTCTAATATCACCCGTTCAGATAAATTAATTAAAACAATGAATAATTTAATCATAATAGATAAGGTTTTAAACTACCATCAGATGTCATGAATGATGTGATAAGTATGAATAGTTTTAGATGAAAACGTTAAAATTGGCTATAATCATACACAAGTATGGACGAATTGTTTTGATGAGTTTCACCTAAGAAAATAAATCATTTAACATCGAGAGTAGTTCAATACTATTATCTAATTTGAAAATATGGCTGCTATAAACATTACGATAGTATCAGAACGATTTAAAACGATATTGCAAGTTCATAGAGCATATAATCCGATCTTAAATTCCGTCTACCACTACCCTTGCATTTTCTAAACAGAACTTTCCGGATGTTAATCAGAAACGCTTTCTATTAAACGGAGAGGAAAGGAGTCTGCTTTTCGTATATTCCCATCTGCTAGTTTGAAATTGTTTTATCATTGTCAAACATGCTAAAAAAACTAAATAATAAAGATGAATCCGGCATCCGCAGATGAAAGGAGATTGATTTTTCATAAAGAAGAGGGGAGAATTCAACATTGATGAGGGATAAGTTCGCTAAACCACGGCATTCGTTCAATCAAGCATATTTCCCATGATACAGAGGAAATTACTGGCTAATAGAATTAGATTTCGCTGCATATATTTAAAAAAATAAAGAAACTAAATTAATTATTCCACCTTTCATTTAACCACCAATTTATTTGGTATAGTTCTATCTTATTGTCGCACAAGTCACTGAAGTAAGCGCGAAACCCATAGGTAGGTTTGCATATCCTAAGTTGGATCCAAAGTCTGTAGTCTTAAGAACAAAATGCTACGGAAAAAACACTCCGTTGTAAGCAAAATAACACCAAAAAATATTATTTAAAAATTTGAAGTAGGTTATGCTTGCATAAAAAACAATTCCCATATTTTCGTATCAAACGGGCCGACGACACCGGACGAAGAAAACTTTGAATATCTTACGGATGTAGGGACGATATAACCATTATTTTCTTCCAAGAAACGTTGAAAAATATATTCCCACATATTTAGGATTAAATTCAAATTTGAAAACATTGCTACAGCTAAATTCTGGCAACAAACAAAAAATAAATTAGTACATAAAAAATTTAATTATTGGGATTCGTGAGCTTAAGTGTTCTAACTGATTAGTATAATGAATGTCATTATACTCTACAAAAAAAATATAACTTTAAGGTTGGTACGCCTAGTCACTTAAAATTTCAGCATCGAGAATAAATTAAACTCGTGAAACTAAGAAAATTCTTCCTTGTAATCCCATACCGGACGCCCCCGTATCAGTACAAGATGGAATCGTCATAAGGCATGGTAGTTTATAAATCTCGCTAAAGCTAGATAGCACTAGAAGCTAGGCACGACAAACTATAAAATAAAAAGTTACGAGCGTGAATAAATATTAGAGGAGGACAAGTCCAACCATGAGGGTGGAAAAACAAATTTAACAAAAATCCTATGCGACTGAACACGTTATACACTATTTTTTGGTTTAAAGTTACAATTACTTAAGCTTTCTTTTAAATTCTCGATAGGCAGTGAAGTGCATCATTGGATAAAAAAAGTATCACCCGAATCTGGTTACAAAAATTTAAAAAAATTCAAAACGGGTCACAGCCTTAATTTATGTCTCGAAGTATCCGATGCTAATTCGTCGCATCGTCACAATTACGGAAAAACGGTATGGAACAATGCACGACAGTATTCCTTCCTCCAATTCGTAAAAATAGAAGTTCAGAAAATTGCGTTGAAAGGGACTGAGTTACCTGCGAGAAGACGATCAGCAGCCGGAGAACAGGTACGCTGAGAGGAACGAACGGCTCTCGCCGATCAGCTGATTTCAAGAAAGCGCCTGCCGTCACACCGACAACACCGACGCGTCGCCACGAAGCAATGTGACGCATGCCCACATTTTCTGCTCCCCCAAGAGAATACATCCAACGAGCCCTCGACGTTCCAATGGCGGACAGCGGTGGGGAAACGTTTGCTGTGGCCGAGAATTCATCTTGTTCCTCTTCAAAGGCTATCTTCATAATTACGCTGACTGATGCGTGAATGCAGCAGAAGAAATCCTTCCAGGAATCCATTTTCACGTTGGAGGTGTCTCGGAGAAAAACCTGCAAGAAGTAACTAGAGTCAGAAGCATCCAACATTTCTAAATTCAGATCGCTTTAGATACAGAAATATGAATATTAGACAAATGACTAGTTAAATTTTTCACTTTGAAATTATCATTTTTAACAACTACGTAACATAGTAATCTTAACAGCTCATAACAGAATTTCAAATACTTGGCCAAGGAAAAAAAAGACCGTTTACTTGCGCAGGTTGAAGCGGAATTTCAGGGGACGGGTGAAGACCCGTTCACCATCCGATAAAATAGGTCTTGTAATATCGGCGAAGTTAACGAAAAAAATAGGGGAGATTTGAGAAAAACAAGTTCTCCATTCTGCTGAACACACTTAGCTATTGATTTAAGAGATCACTTAATTTGTTTTCTCTCCATTGAGGAATTCCACCTGTCCATTTTCTCTCGCAAAAACTTCCCAAATTTGAATTCGAGGAAAATGTGGCATCGTGGATCTTATAATGCGGAATCCCATTGAAGAAAAAGCATATTACTCTCATTGAAATCCCTAACGTATATCATCTTACAATCACCGAAAAGTTGAAAAAAAAAATTATATCATACTAATGGACATGAGATCGAAGGAAAAATCTGTCATTGTTCACTTTATATGTAATTCAGTTGTTTTATGACCATTTGACTGAAAAACTAAGTGGCAATATCAACCACGTGATTTCGAATTTTGCGGAACCTCGAGGGAGAAATGAACTTTTTTAAAACCCAGTACTTTATCTACGACTTTCCAAAGCTCTCAATTCTCTTCATTATTCTCAAAGATCTAATCCCACGGGAAATGATTGGTGAAATCTTACTGTGACGGGATACTTTACGCCTGCGAGCGTAAGTAACGTTCCCTTTACTTGCAAATTAAATTGATCAATTCCACCGTTTAAAAGAGCCCCCACGCGTCCAACGAACGCAGAGAAAAATGGCTAGAACAATTGCGTTAGAATCACTACTTGTTTCTCAAGGAGGCACATTATGCTCGTTGCGAAGACGTCACACAAATATTTCGATTGATAAACTTTCATTTATCAAATATAAAAATATTGAAATCAAATATTATTATGCCACTCGCCTGAAATACCCTGGCCAGTAACAGCGAGCTCTCGCAGTATTTCGTCTTCGCAGTCCGACAGTTCCTTCCTCCAAAACCATTCGCCCTCGCCGCAGGTTGAAGTAATACTGAGCTCGGAGCGCACGAGGAGACCACGACTGTCAGGGTCAGCGCCAGCGATAAAAGTGAAGGGCAGGCTGCGCAGGGAATCGGTCGGCATGGCACGGAGGGGGTTGAAGGAGAGGAGGGGTAGAGCACACGGAAGGAGAGGAGGGGCGGGTGAGGAGAGTGATTTGGAGATGAGGTGGCGTGGGGATGGGGGAGTGGAGAGGGAGGGTATGGGTAAAACGGTAAAGGGTGGCACCACAAGAGATTGATATATTTTTTCTTCGGTAGAGAATAAGATTTTAAATTTGACTTTTCCTTTATCCCCGAAACCCTGGTCATGAAACAACTACGTAGAACATCCTAAAAAGTATGAAACGGGACATAGAAGTAAAAATTGGACATTGAAAATTGAGGATTGATAACCCAGGGACCACATTTAAAAGTTTTGAAAATGAATAGAGATTTGAACATTTCTGAAAAACTTTCGCATGAGAGGTGGGGAACTGAGATGTTACTAATAAAGAAGTTAAGCCGAGTGTAGAGATATGTTAAACTTGGAGTAATGATGATTTTTTCTCCAAATAACTGACTCCGTTGAAGAGACCACCTTGAGCAATGAGCACTAAAATGTTAGTAATTTCACGTTCTCCAAGAGAGGAGTATTCAAACATTAATCTTGGGGATATAAGTATCGGCTTATTCTTTCCCACCGGAATAGAATGGTTACATAGGGGTATGTGCACATCTCTTTACTTCGGCTTCAATCTTTTTCTTAGTCGTACGGATTTGACCGTAGGTTGATTTACCCGGCCACGTGGGGTAATTCCGATACCATTCTTACCCACGCATTCGAAAAGCTTGTCGGCCGCCCTACTGACTTCCCGCGGAACGGGGCCCACATTTGATTCCCGGGGCAGGATTTCTGGGAGGCATTCTATTACCGCCTCGGAGGTAATAGAAGACACTAGGAAAACGTTTTCAGGAGTTTGGTCACCAGTTTGACGGGAAGTTAAACCCAACACGCCGTCGTGTCATACCACGGCTTGAGGGCTAATGCAACACCGGGTTTCTCCTCGCTCTCCTCGCACCTTCCCCCATACCCATCAGATCAGCACTCGGAGGTAATCGAAAGAGGGCTCAAGTGTCAGGCGTCTGCGTTAGATATAAGTGCTAGCTATCTTCAACCAATACATCCATCGAGGCTGGTTTAGTTTTCGTAGGCTCCCACAGCCGAGATGGTATAGGGAAATCGCAATCGCCAATTTTTTCCTTAAGTAGATATATTCCAGTTTAAGGTGTTCCAGCTGCTTTCATTTCAAGTTCATTTTGCTCCGTAAACGCAGTTTAAGGAAATAATTGAAATATTGCACAATAGCAATGATAAGGCCCGCGACCAGAGAAACGTTTGAATTTCGGAATTCTGACTTTTGGTTCAGCCTTCTAACGCGTCGGAACAGCTTTACTTCCATACAATACGACGCTTTATTGGCGATATTTGAAGCATTTACCTCCGAGTAATTTGTCAGCTACTGTGGGCAATCTTTACGTTACGGAGAATATTTGAAGTTGCATCTTGACCATCCTCCACTGTATCCCACTCTGCAAGAAAATGCAATATTTCGCCTTTCCTCCCTACAAATCAGTTTTTTGTAGGATGTTATATTATAATGGGAAATAAGTTTCCATAGGGTTTTTTGTATTACATCTTTGAAGGTAGCCGAACCAAAGGAAGCAACCGAACCAAAGGAAGCACAGGGAATACAGATGCAGGGGTTGTATTTTTTTCCAGAATTTAGTTTGAGCAGAACCGGCGCCTGACGGCGCATTGCGCTTAAAAATGAACCAGTGAAAAACCAGTTCTCATAAAAATATATTTCATCCCCATAAAATAATGACCACGAAAATGATCGGGCACAATCTTCGAATGGCTTCAGCATGACCGAAATTATTTGGTTAAATGTCTAATTTAAATGCTTCATAAGGCAATTAATCGGAATACATTGGAAAAACTGAATGGCTCTCTCAATACATTTTTTTCACCCATAGCTGTTAATTTTAGACTCAGGCTACAGAATGCGTGACGCCTGATTGCCTCTCCGCTGTTAACAGCTTGTATGATCGGGGTTGAAGTCGACAGCTATCGTTAACGCCAG
Source organism: Calopteryx splendens (assembly GCA_002093875.1). Classification (NCBI taxonomy): domain Eukaryota; kingdom Metazoa; phylum Arthropoda; class Insecta; order Odonata; family Calopterygidae; genus Calopteryx; species Calopteryx splendens. The sequence continues at coordinate 170,708 of LYUA01001689.1, read as the reverse complement.
TCTTGAGTTACACTTTCCTTCGCCAAAACACCACCGATTACCGTAAAATGCATTAATTTAAACTTAATACCCGGTCACGATTGTCCGATTTTTTATCGGGTTGGTGCGGTGGCTAGTATACCGGCTTCCCTCCCTGAGAGTTCGGGTCGTATTCCCGTGGTGGCGAGGTTTTTTCAGTCCGTCTGTCGGATGGGACGTAAAACCAGACGCAGACCTTTTGGTTGCCTTTCGTAAACAGTAGGCTAATGCCGACACCGGGTTCCTATACACTCCTTTCCTCCATCCCCTCTTAACCCTATCTCTACCAAGTGAAACACCAATTCTTATGGTGCAAATGACCTCAACTGTCTGTCGCCTTCCCCAATATAATAATCTCATGGTTACAATGGGTATGATATGAAATCATTTCATAGTGATTTGAGAGGGTTATGCTTGATAGTAACTTTAATGCTCGCATCGAACCTAATGCTAATAGGATTTTGAATTAGCACCATTTGTTAGTTTTTTCAACGTTTTAAAACGGGATCGCACTTCATGTTACTCTTTCATAAGCTAATTGTGGTCTGAACTCGGATGCGAACAGTGTATTATTTCACAAGGGAAGAAATGAAATAATAATCCGAGCATCCATCTGTCCATCCAGGTGCGGAATTTTCGCCTCTAAAGTTATGAAAGCACTCGGTAAACGACTAAAAACTTTTTAGGACCATTAATGACGAGAAAAATAACTATCGAAGTTCCCATAACGGTGGCTGTTCTCCTCTCGCGCCACTGTGTGACCTATGAATTTTTCCGCATTTTGCCTGATATCAAATGCAAAGTTCAACTTGTCTTCATTCCACCATTCATGAAGGTGCATCCCTGGGCCTTGAACCACCGGGACTTAAGGTATACCTATGTAAAACAAAGTGCAGATCGGAATAGCGAGTGATAATGTTTAGGTATAGGGCCTAGGGAGTTCAAGTTCGAATCGGTACTTTGGCTGATATTCAAGTGGCCTTCCGATTGATGCCTCCTCGTACTCCCCGCAGGGATCACTCCTAAGTTTAAAACACCGCCCGTCGGATAGGGCGTTGAAGGCCAGCCTTGGGGTTTTCGATGAAGTTAACGTTTTATGTTGCGCTGCTTAGCGAAACAGCTCCATCGAAAATAAAATAAACTATGTAAATTCCGCAATTTATTTTGTTTTGTGCTTGAGCGATTACGCTCGTTACGGCATTTTTCGGTATCACACAAAAATTCAGTTAAAAAAGGTAAATTGAGGTTGAGGTTTTATGTATTTATGCTACAGGGACCGAGGGTGAAGGGATGGAGGACCGTTGTGGAGTACGAATGGGGAGCGAAGGAGGGGAATGGTGTGGGGTAGCCACTTGGGCACTTTGCACCTCTTCCCCCACAGTGTGGGGTGGGCTGAGGGTGTTAGAGTACGGCGGATGGTGGGTGATGGACAGCGGAGAGAGGGAAGGCGGCTGAGGGCGGAAGAGTAGTGGGCTTACCCGGAAGGGAAGAAGAGGTTTTCGTTTGCAAGGATAAAATAATTCCAGTGGATTGGCTCCAAAGAGGTTTTCGACCTGATTTTGAAATTCCTTCCATTTTGTCCAATTTACACTGCTCTGCAGTTCACTCCATCTCATAAGGAAAAATATTTTTCTCGGCTTCCCCTTTCTACCTTTAAAACTAATTATGAAACTCCCTGAATTTTCTCATCTCACTAAATTACCATACATGAATTCCTGGGGAGGATTTTCATGATCTTCTGTAAGACTATGCCAGACAAAAAATGTTATGCCTTCGTAGATGGTCGACTGAAGGTGAGGTTGATTAGTAAGTAAGTATTTTCTTTTTATTTTTTCAAGTTTGACTTTTGGGAGTTTTGAATAGTATATCTTGGTGACACACATCATTACCTTTGTAAGCGGTGATCTAAAAATATATTTCAAATGTGTTAAGATAATTGTAAGCTAACAGTTCTTATATAACTTCCAAAAGAGGAATATGAGAGATGCACTTGTTCCTCTGGGCACATGAGTACTGGGTACATATATTTAATACCAAAACAGAAGATCCTTGCATTTCCTTTTGAGAAGTTAAAACTATAATTTTACCCTGAATAATGATGCAGGCATTTATCCAAGATGCTCCATGGAAAGCTTTAATCTTTCCAGATGAATAACATTTATAATGGTAGACCCAACTAGAAAAAATAAATTTAGATACATTGCTCAGTCTTTATTTTATTCAGATGCTCAATCTTTATTTTACTAGAAAAGATATCAATGTGATATCTATAAATTTTGATACAAAATAAAATTGAATTTAGTGTCTAAAATGTTGCTTATTGAACATTATTTATTTTGTAAACACTTTTCCTTATTAAGGAAAGTATGAAAAATCATTCTCTGTAACATTTCTATTATCCTCTATGGATTACTCAATTAAGGAAAAATTAAGCATAGTAAAGATCTACTAGATATATGTATGTTGTAGCATAGATTTCTGAAAAATGTTCATCGCCAATTATTTTATTCAGTGAATAGTAAATGCCATAATATTGTGTGAATAGAGTCTTTTTTCCTTGTCATTTTTCAAGCCTAACTGCAGTTAGTTGTATCGCACTAAGTTTTAGGACTCATGACACATTGCATAGCAAAACTGCTGATTCTGTGAGCAGAAATTATATTTTTTAAGAAAAAAATAATTACTATATCTGAATCAGTTCTTTAAGTTGCCTCATATAAGTTCTACATTTGTTATGGCACCAAAGAAATAGATGAAAACCAGTGACACAATTCAAAATAATAAGTATCCATCTATTTATTATTCTGGTCAAAATATTTTACTCCTTAAGGCTCACTGCATTGGCATATTAGTAACTAGCAACCATAACTGAATGGGTTCTTGGATTTTAAGAGAATGAAAATATAATTCAATGGACTAAGATGATTATCTTATTTGAAATACCTTTTTGTTTCATGTAAAATACTGTCTGCTTTATGAATTTTAATGCTTATGTTTAACAACCTAATTATCATTAAATGAAGTACAATTTGCTAAGTTGTTAGTAATTATCCTTTTTCACAGTTGGCAGTCCATTTCCCACTGGTCTGGAGAAGTAATTACTTCCAGGTTAATGAATGCTGAAGGTTGACATGGTTCTGGACATTGTGGTGAAATTATTGGATAAAGTTCATCAGATGAAGTACTGTTTTTCATGTATATCTGTAATGCAAAAAAATAAATGCAGTTAGTAGTGGTGCTTGAATTGTTGAGCACCTCATATGTCATAATATGTTGTAGACTTAACTAATAAAAAATCCATCAAATAACAAGACAGCATCCACTCCTGAGGTGGGATTCAAATATATGACCATGTTATACATTGAGAATGTTATCCAGCAATTATATATGTATGAGTGATTAGGTACTGACAAGCATTGGCCATATTTTAAGGGTATGGTTTAATGAAATCAGGAAAGGCATTAAACTGATCAAATAAATCTACAAGTAAACATTAAACTTAAATTCAAGTACACCCATAACATTTTCATCATGTGATATAATTGAAAGTCAATGAAAAATTTTGCCATTGAGTACCATCCCTCCAAAACAAATTAGGTACCACTACAAAGGCACTATTATAGGCATATTTTTACATATGTAATAGTGGACATAATATTCAATATGATATGGATATTACAGTAAATTATTTGCAATGATCTAACCATAAATATATTTTACAATTATATTTTATAAATTGCTTCTTGTAATATGTATTTTCTAAAAAATAAGTAAGCAAAAAAACAAGATTCACCATATTCTATCCATAACCTGTGGAAACCTGATACTGATTTTAAGTGCCATTGCTATCCCACCATTTTGCTTATACTTCACTTGCCACCATTCAACTATGGGCTTATTGTTATTCTAATATTTTAATGCTCTCTTCTAAATATTTTAATAATCTATTTAATTTAGGTAAAGTTTGTCTACCATGAAGTTATTATGACCTCTATGTCATTTTTTTGTCATTTTCATGTATATTCCAGTATGTATTTTTCATTAATTTTTTCTGGAATCAACTATTGCTGGCAAATTTTATTCCCGTAGAGATGAAGGGTCTCCTCCAGATTCCAACAACCATGGATAGCTACAGTGTGGGGATTTCTCTAATGCAATATTTTACAGATATGCTTGTGCTAAGATAAATCTTGCATCTAATAATGCCAATTTGCTAAATGACATGTACATCCTTTCTGGTCCTAACCTAATCATTTTCTTTCAACCATTCTTGCAGGATAGCTTTCAGTAGCACATATAGTCTCTATATAGGCATACCTCAATTTACAACAGGGTTTGGTCCCTCCAAGATGCACCATTAGGTGAGTTGTAATTAAACAAGAGATCATTTGACATTTACTCCCATGATAAAATGTTTGATGAATTCCTTAAAAATTGCTTCACACTAATATCGACTTTTATATGGTATGTATTCCAAGGGCTGATGGGAACAAATGCTGTATTTCCTGGCATATAAGACACACTCTAGTATTGACCACATATTTTGGAAAAATATTAACATATTAAATATTAACCTATTCTATTGGCCTTAGATACTGTTCATGGTGAAATTTAGAAGTTATATTTTTGCAATTGATGTAGACAAATATGGGACATGGCGAGATTTGGGACGTCATTTAGGACATTATAACTAAATTATGAAGTACCACTTAGTCATTTAGTTTAATGCATGCATTGTAATGAAGAAATGAAAAAGAAAACTTTCTGCACCCTTCAATCAATCCAGCATTTTACCACTACTTTCAACACTAACTCAACAGCCATATGGAGAAGATTTCTTAGGACAATTCAGCCTGAACTAGGAACCTGATGGGGTGAGTTACCCAGTTACTACCTCCAAATCAAGAAGAAAAACATTAGGCAAAACCAAAGTGGATGGGATGCACTTTGGGATACAAAGTAACCTAAATCCGTTGATTTTATGCCCATAAGATTATTTCTCGTAGCACACTCTTGAGAAATTTTCGAAATCATAAATTATGCAAAGCCAAAGATTGTAAACTCCTGACAAGAAAGGGTTATAATTAGAAGACTGCCAGCGACCAATAAGATGAGTTACAGGTGTCAATTTCTCTTTGTACTAGATGCTTGCAATCGGAATTGGAAAATCCTAATCCAGTCCAATTAGATTGCCATACAATAAAAGTGCAAGATCTTCTATTCTTATATCAAGGAGATGGCTACTATTATAGAGGAAGCAAACACATGGAAAAATAAAATACATATATCGAGCGATCATGAGGCATTTACATCTTAAGTGTTTAAATTAATGTATAAGCGACCAAGTTTTTACATATGTCAGAATGTGAGATTCATATCAAGCAGATTTTGAAAAAATATTCTAAAATAAATAAATTACAGGTATATATTGTTACTACAGATTTTAACCACTGATAATTGTTGTTTAATATTTTTCAGCAGATAAATCTGAAGTAAAATTTTTGTGAATTTCAAAGGGAAGTTTTCGGAACTCAGTTTATCGGCCGCTAGTCATTGAAAATGCATTCCCGGTAGTCTTAAGGCCAAATATGACTTTGGTGTTGACCATATATGTCAGGATGATTTTTCATGGATTTCTTAGGGGAAAAAACCACAGCTCATAAAAGTGTAAATATGGTACACAGAACTGGGTAGCCAAAAGCTAGAAGAAACGGAAAAGAAGAATGACAAATCTATATGTGGCACTATTTATAATTCTCAAAGTTAGAAATCACTTCTAGGCATACATATGGAATATACCTACCTGCTTTTCTACTCTCATGTGGTGCAAGAGTAAAATACTGAAGAGAAAAGGCATATACCGATTAACTAATGAAGAGATTCTGTGAATCATAATTGGAGAATGAAATCGATGTCCACATTAAAAATTAGTAAAGAGAAGCTAATTAACAAATTTTGAGGCATGATGTTTAGCTTAGTGAACAGGAAAAACCAACAATAGAGGAAGGCACCAGAAAGTATCTGCATCAAATAATGGCAGAAATAAAAGAAAATAAGGCATACGAAGATAGGAGAGTAGAATGGAAAATTGAATTAAACTCATGCTGATTAACTGCTAATGATAATGGAGATAATTAATTATGTCCAATACTTTATGGTGTATGTCACATAGCTGTGTGCTAATACAAACGGGATAATTGAAATGATGAGATTTTTATCTTATGATAATTTTAAGTTTTAAGGTCATTCAGAAAAGATATAAAGGCTTAATTTATCAGGAAATCAATTCCTATAATCAATCAGTACTCAACCGAAAGGTCAGTTTGGCAGGTGAGGGTAGAGATCACCATACAAATCTGGGTAGGGGGGCCAGTTTTTTTCCCTCTACCATCTGTGATATTCCACAATGATCTGGTACCCAAAAAATCACCCAGCTTTGGTGAAGCAGAGAGTGGCCAGAGTCATCACTACTATAATGAAGTTACAAAAAAGCTACCTACTAATCTATTATTAATTACTATACTCCATAATCACCTGAATAATTTTATCTCCATTTGTACGCTCTAGCAGCTCCACAAGTACTGCTGTCCCAAAGTCTGGTTTAAAGTTATCATCTGAAATTCCAAGAGCCTGAAGCATGTTTACTACGGTAGTGTCATGTCCTGAGTAAAAGAAAATCTTATTCTTTTCAGTTGGTGTTGATATCTTATTATTCATGTGTGTTGCCATGTCCCACAGTAGCACTCCTATATAAATGACAAAGAAAATTATTTAAAACAGTTTTGGAAAGTGTTAAGCATCAATTTATCAAGCAAATAAAATTGAATTTTTTGCTATTTCAGTAAACTTGTATGTCTACAAAATATTGTAGAGAATTTCGTTCTTATATATTTTCTGTAGATTCATATAATATTATCAAAATTGGCATAATTTTTTAAATATACAATTTGAAAATTTAGTAAATCCACTGCAAAAATCTAGAAAAAATAATTTAGGTGATCAATATTTGATACAAAACAGCTTGCAATGCAGGAACAAACATTTTGTAAGTAGGTATCAATGAACTCATGTTGATGCAAGTACATTTGTATCTTAAATGTAGTATTTAATGTGTGTACAAAACTTTTGTTTACCATGCCTTCAATTTTTTTACAGATATTCTTTGCCATAAAAAATAAAATTAAAAATACATTTTCATGATAAATGGAACAGTATTAAAATATTATTTGACTAAAGAACTTTTTGAATGAAAAATAATACTTATTATGTTTAATCACTGTTTTCATATATGTACATTAAAGCTTGAGGAGAAAAACACTTTCCTTGGAAGTGGAACACTTCTCCAAAATGGAAGAAAATATTAGTATATAAATATTTTTATTAGGATATTATTGCTGCCTAAGTTTTTAAATATTGGGAAAAGCTATTACCAGGAAAAAAGTGTAGAATTCATGAGTTATAATGCAGATATTCTCAGTACTTCTGGCACCAATAAAATGATGTACCAACATTTTCCTCCATATGAAATAATTAGAAAGAGGAAAGTTCAGTCAAAAAAGAATGTGTATTCCATAAGATTTTCCATTCTTTCAACCTTAAGAGAGACAAACTTTTTTCAAACAGTTCACTCATAATAAATAATTTTTAGTTTATGCATGTACTCAAACCTTCATGGGAAGGGCTGATAAAAAGGAACATAAATATATCAAACCAACCATCCTCTCACATGTTTTGGCTGCTAATTTGAATGAAAATGGGGCTAGACAATAAGAAATGGTTGAAACCCAGGTTGCTGATATGTTGGTCAATATAGTGGTCTGGGTGTTATGATTTTGTATATCTTGGTTATAATTTCATTCTGAATAGCAGCCTAATCTAATGACCCTACCATGGTACCCTGCCTGTGGTTTTCCAGTTGCCTGGTCAATTAATTATTCATCATGGATTATGGATAGCAGAAACATTTATTTTTTTAGAATAATAAGGCACTAATGTCATGTTTGAAAACTAAACATTGAAGAACCCTTTTCTTTCTTTTAATTGGAAAAGAACTCATGGGGAATTTTTTGTGAATACCAAGGCATGTTATTTTTATATATTTCATCGATACCAATTACTATATGTTCAATCAAGTATTTCTTATCTCGACGTACCTCCAATAACATATTTACACTCATAAAATTATACTTACTATTATTTTACAATGTGTACTCCTTGAACCAGTATGCTGAAAAACCTATTCTTCTTTCAAATCAGACCATTTCAAGAATATTTCAAAATGAATATGCCAGTCCCATCTGCTGAGTCATTTCAAATGTGTCTGCAGGGGAAAAATGTGTAAATGGAAAATGGTATTTTGAGTCAAAGGAAAGAAACTACACCTGTTGTAATGAAACAAGATGTGTGCCTAAAGACTGACATATTCTGTAAAGCTTATCTTTTATATACCTGAATACTACAGCATCAAAACAGATAGCTAGGATTTAACATGTTGTAAGAAATCAAAACAATAATAATCTAATTGCAACGAATAAATTGTAAGAAATCAAAACAATAATAATCTAATTGCAACGAATAAATTGAAAGAAATAATGTCAACATAGTTGTCAATTTTCTTCTCTAGATCAAATGCGTTGGTGCACTCCATGCACCATACGACATTGGAACGGAAAAAGCATCCTAATCCATGAACAAGAAAACCTATGTATGCAAAACTATACTGAGTACTATGAAACAAAATTGAAGGAAGATTAAGTTACAAGGAAAATTATTATTCAACTGGCACAACTCGACTGCTCGAGGCTTAAGAACAAGAATTTTGGTCCCTAACTTACCACTCTTTGTCTTCTTCATTGGCAGAGTTCTTGTAAACAGAGCAAGGCTAAGGCTGGCTAGAGGCCTCATTCTTTCTGGGTACCACCCTGACAGCCAGTTTGGAAGTTTCAATCCCCTCAATTCCTGAAGTGAACCAATAGACACATCATAATCACAGGGAAGTAATATTTCACCATATTTTTAATTCATTACCAAAATATGTTCTGCATGATAATTCAAAACACTATTCAAGTATTGAAAAAAATTGATTATTATTGTTATATACTTTACCAGATCAAATCTGGAGTAAATTTTTGCATTGGAATGATGCATTTTGGCCAAATAATTAGGGAGTAGCTTCCATATTCTTGTGAGTAGGCAAACAGTCAGTTAAGCACTTACTAGTGGCCTAAGGAGATATGGCAATGTGTTCTGTGATTTGAAGAGATAGCTAAATTGCTTTGTTGCATAGGTACTGACCAAGTTGTTTATTTGATAGGTGGAACATGCACAATATACAACATCCATTTAAAAAGCATAAAAAATTGTCAGTGTATGTATGTGGTTGTAACTTATATCCTGATTTTAGAATTGTGACACGTATTTTACTCAATCATAATGTTGAAACTGTTCAGTGTCATTAAATATGGAGGATTATAAAGAGCATTAGTTAAAGTCCTACCATTTTGAAATGTAAAAGTCCATTAGATGGATATTGTATTACTTATGATTCAAGTATATTAAGGAATTATTATGCAAAAATTTCTGAGAGCATCTTATTTCTACCTCCTTGTGGTAATTTATTTTTAATCATATGAACCTTACAATATGTAATTTTTTAGTACATCATATATATTTCTTTAACTATTCTAACATATTTATCAGAGTGCTAGTGATATTTTCTAGTTGTTTTTAGATAAATTTTAAATCGTGATCATTACACATTTATTTTTCTTTGATACTCATAGAAATAAAAAATAGTGAGTGCAATATCTGACTTTAAAGTATGAAAGCACTAAGTGTATTGCGATACATACCTACCTTTGGATAATTTCTAAGTGACAACGGTACCAATTAAACATAATTAAACCCGAAAGAATAGCAAATTGCTATTCTTTTGGGTTTTTTTCACTGACTAAGGAATTGAAGATTTTACTAAAGATTTTTTTAAACATAAGCTGTAGACGACTAATTATCTAAAAAAAGCTGCTAATAAGCTGGGGTAAATGGTCAAAGTGTGTTAACGGGACTAATGAGGTTCATGCTCACATACCTCAATCTGAAGGGTGTTGTAAAGGAATTCCACATCAAGTATTGTATTAATTGTCTTTCCAGCATTTTCTGTTAAGTGGTTATATAAATCTTGATTTTCCTGATTCACTTTCTGTACTTCTGGTGATGTATTAACTGCATTTAAATCATGGTTATATCTTGGGCAAGGCTTCTTTGATGCTATCATCTAGAAAATATAACAAGTGATTTTTTAAAACACACCATGTACAATTATACAATGGATGATCATAAAATAAAAATGTATTATCATTTATATTCAACCTCAGTTTGAAAGTGGAAAATATTTCAAATAATGCATATAATAAAAATTATTTTTATTCTCAGGACATCCAAATGGCTTGTTCTCTGTATACAAAAATTAATTCTGCATGCATCATATATTTTATAGTTCAGGTAATGGTAAGAGACACCTTGATAAAGTATAAAATTTTGAAGCCATTCATTAGTATGAGTGGCATATAAACTTTTGAATATTAGACTGAGATGCATAAAATAATTATAGGCATATGCAAGAAGGATACCTCCATGATTTTTTTCATATCTACCATCCAATTATGACAACAGTGAATTATTTTGAATCATAAAAATCAGTGATTATTAAATTATAAACTGAAATGATCTTCCCCCACAAAATCATGAAGTTTAAAATATTTTCATTAAGTTCTACCATAGTGAATATATTTTGGTTGAATGAATCATACCCACAATTTTATTTTCCCAGTAATTTGAATTTTGGACATTTTGCAAATTCCTTTGCATTGTGCACAACTTAATAATATTTTATGCCATTGAAAATACACTTTACCATGTCTTCATCCAATTCCACATATCGAATTGGCACTGGTTGCCAATCTAGTTCTGGCAGCCAAACTTGTGATCCACCAGGTGATGCTGAAGGGGGGAACATTCCAGATAAAAGAGACCCAGCACTGGCTAAGCAACGATCATAAGAGCTGCTCTGCACTTTGGTTTCACCATTATTGAATCCTCCTCCATAAATTGCCCGCACACCTCCTGGTCCATAGCGTTTCTTCAGAAATACTCCCAGGTCATGAAGTTGCTTTTTCCCATTCTAAAAATAATAAAATAATAATTAGAGACTCTTTAAAGATTATACTAAAATCTTTCCTCCATAAATAATGTACATTATCAATACAGTCAATTATAATTGTCTGTTGTAATGTTACAAATATTCAAGTTTATTACCATTAATTATTGTAATAAAAGAATAATAAACATTAATAGATCACTAAGCTACAGAAATTCCGGTTTTATTTTAAAAAATATAATACGATCATTCTTCCCAACTGAGAATATTAAACAATTTATTTTACCAATTTACCATCAAAATACTTCTCCATTCTGAAGTGAAAGTAGGAGTAAGTTATCAAAATTGCCGAAAATATACGAATTTAAATATTTTGTGGTACCTAAGTGTTGTGAAAAACATTTCTCAACGTAGCATTAGTATTGTTTTGCCTATAACTATATTTTAATTATTTATGTACTGCAGTCGTCAAAAAGGAAGGAATTCAAAAAGAGCTATTTAACAAAATAATGGTTAATTAGCACAAAACTTTATCTCCTTCAGAAAAATATGTTATTTACCATTAAAAGGCGTTAACTTCCATCATTTTCTACATATAGGTAAAAATGTGACGCATGTGAATTTCTAAAGTTTTGAATGGGTACACAATTGCATCAAAACTCATGCATCTCTTACACATAGATTGGAAACCTTCGTAAAAATACTTGATCATATCCAAATATATACCAGAGCCAATTAAAGTTAGTTGCTTACCGCTAAGATTGAATAGTTTATCCTGCGAAATAGACAACCCTCACGTCTTCAGGGTATACCGTTTTTCTAAAACGCGATGTAGCAGGATACCCTTATTGGCAGGGTCCTCAGGCTTCACAACTGAACCCTAAATTCTTCTATATTTTCTGCCACCCTTCATTCCATCTAACATGCTTAACCTTTTCCTTCCTCTCCCTCCCGTACCCTACATTCTCCGCTCTATCACATTGTTCAACATTCTATCGCCACTCAGTAGTACACCACTTTCCCTGCCTTCTTTGGATTTCTCCCTATGCTTTATATCCTCCCCACCATGCGCAAAGTTTATGCCTCCCAATTTAATATCTCAATAAACTTTGCTTATTCAATAAACTTTGGTTTCCTTAGTCTCGAGAACCTCATTAACCTTCGTTTTTTATCATTTATTTTCATTCCATACATATCACACACTGGCTTTCTGGTTAACCTAGTATTGACAGCAACCCCTTCGCTGATTGTCGAACTAAAGCTTGATCGCCCGCAAATCTGACTGATTTGATCAGTTCACCACCTACTTTCACTCCTTCCTCGAGTCTTTCTCACGTCCCCCTTAACATTTCCTCCACGCATACTTTGAAAAGCATCGCTGATAACGGACAACCCTGCCTTACTGCCCACCCTGTTTCTCCATCCGCTACCCTGTGTAGTCTGAGGTTCAGTACAGTTTTTTGCAGGATTGAGCTAGTACAGGTTTTGGATAAATCTCCTATCCCTCCAATCTACTCCTATATTCTGCAATACCTTCAATTGGTGTTCCCAATTTGCTCTGTTATTCTTCCATACCTAACAGCAATTCTCTTACGCTCCCATTCACCTTCATTTTTACATCACTTTCACATCAGATCGAAGTATCATCCCAACCATTTTCTCCTGCATGGTATTCGTGAGAAATCTCTTGGTTCTTGTTTCCTTTGGTAGTTCAACCATTCGCCTCAAATTCTTTTGACAATCTTTCACTTTCGCAATATTTTTATCTTTATCAATCAATTTATTTTTATTTTTATCGTAATATTTTAAGCTTTATCTTCGAGCACCTTGATAAAGTCTCCGTTGATTTATTTGATCCAGTTAACTTCTTTTCTTTCAAATATTTACTACTCTCTCGAATCCACTTCTCAACATATCTGAGCCCTGGTTATCCTTCTTTGCCTTGCACTCGTCCTTCTTTAAGCCGTATTTATTTAAGAGCATTCGAACCGCAATCGAAAGGTTCCGGGTTCGGATCCCGGTTATTACTCAGCTCCCGGTTCCTGGTATCTCCACTCACGATCTGATATTTTTGGCATACTCAGTTAAAATCCCAAATTTAAGCAAATGTACATTTGTCGCCGTAATCTAAAGATGATCAATGATGATGAATT
>LYUA01001689.1:146625-157191 GCA_002093875.1 Calopteryx splendens | reverse complement strand
ACTTAAATCTGCTGGCATAGGTAAAGCTAAAGACCTAATACTTCCGGCGCATAATACCCTTTGCTACATTCTCTTGCCGAAAAAAGGAATTCTACAAGAAAAGTGAACTTCATCCATTGGAAATAGATGTACTGTTGGTGGTTTTCAATGATGAAATAATTGATGTACAATAGGTTCATACCTATATGATAGGTCCCCGGTACAATAGAGTCAATCATTTTAAAATGATACTCACTAATTACGCTATATTAACTTAAAGTTTCCTATTACACTTGTTTTTTTATTAGGAGAAGCATATCTAGATTGTGGACGCATAAGATTTAATCCGGGTTGTTTACCCTGCGGAAGATGGATAGCAAAGGCGAAGGTTTCCGCGTAAATCTATACTCACGTTTGTCAGTTCTCCCCATCCCTCGGGCCAATAGGAGTCGTCCTTATATGGATCCAGCGGATAAGTTTCAGTCGGTGTCCTTTCGCCGTGACGGAAAACCTGCAACCAGAAACAACTTGATCATGATCGTAGGCCATCCCCTCAAAACGGATGCCGTAGCCTCTTGAGAGAGGCGAAGGCATCAGTATTGAGGGGACGATATGTATTGGAGGCGTTAGTTGTCGTAGTTTCTCGGGAACATTACTCGAGATGTGGGTATACATACGCAATAATGCATATAAGCATGCATATATTTTATACTTCTTATAGTTTTCCGAGAGGTTTTATAATTTAAAAATTATAATTTAAGGATTTCATTCATTTAATTTTACTTTCAAAAGAAATGTTATACAATGTACCATTAAAATTAATCGCTCCAGTTACACGAATCTCCCGCGCAACGCAGTGTAGAGTTTGATTTATTTAGTGGTGCAAATTTTAATGTGGATCCTCTAAACAGATATTTGATTAATTTAGGAGATAATTGATTATTAGGCATTTTAAATTTAATTTTATGTTGAATCTGAATTTATTTTGTGAACTCACTTCTCGAGTCAAACATCAAACGACTGCAGTCAACGATTTAAAATATAAAATAATATATACAGGCCCATTAATCTCGGAAACTTGTTTCCTTTAATTTATTTTCCAAAATAAATCCCGAGCAATCTGGCGAATAGGCCAAAGTGAGATCTTTTATCGAAAGGTAAGGAGATTTTCCTTCTAGGATGTCATTTTTTTTTCTCTTTGATGTAGAATATATCGTTAATCAGTCACTCCCTCCACATTCGCAATGGACTCTCAAAGGCCGATCCAATGCCTCGAGGACTCTCCCGAAATAATATCGGCATTGCCAATATACGGGTGGTGACGACGGAGTGTGGCGGTTCTTTGCCAAATGCTTCAAAGGGCATCGAGCGTTTCACGTCGGCTCTTCATGTGTCAGCTGGCGCGCTCACGGCCGACGGATTAAAAAAAAAATCGTGAAGGCTATTTCCAATCTTCAGTGAAATGGGAGCTCAATGGATTTCACCATAAATTTTGAAAGGTTTTGTCGAATTGAAGCCCCATGACCCGTTCCGGTATGACATTTCAGAATCTTCTAACTTTTAAGACAACAGTCTCCGAAAGGTGCACGTTCGAAAAAATCCGGAAAAGTATTATGTAGGAAGTATGTATTAATTCAGAAAGCCGCTTCTGTCCTTCACTAGTGGTTATTTTTATTGTTTAAAGTAGGTAAGTGGTGAACAAGAATTTAAGGAAGGATAAAAATCAGCCCCGAGAGCATTATGTCATCGTAGAAACACTATCGTTCACAATGAAGAATCAGTAGCTCCAAAACATTTCCTCTTTCAACGTCATTGTTTTTATAGGATAAATACTAACCAAGTTAGTCAAAATTTTTCCCGGTACTCATACTACTCAGTTAATATATCGATTTTCAAGGAAATCCCCGATGATGATGATTTCGTGATAAATATTGCTCCGAGTACAAATTCCATGGGTATCATGTGATGGCTAAAGAATTATCGTGAAACAAGAAACTCAAAATAGAATAAACTTGATTAATAGTTAGATTTATCGACGACCGATGGCAAAAATCATTGCTGATAATGACACAGATGATGATAAAAATCTCAGCACAACAATGAGGGAAAATTGTTAAAATGTGGTAGTTCAGGTAATCAGGAGTGTCATATCTGAAATTTTCTTACTGAGTATCATATCGCCAGTTTTACGTAAAATATCAGGTAGATGATAGCACACATCCCCATCCCCAAGAAAATGGTTGATATGATCAAATTTTATTTTATTTAGGTAAGCATAGCGATTTAACTTCGCGAAAAAGTTACATTGTCGAAATGTAGCCATGCATATATTTTATAGTTTTACTATAGCACAACGTGGAATTTATATTAACCAATTCGTGCTTTTGATAATTAATTTTAGTGTTCTTTATCGTCAGATAGACTCTTCAGAGTGTCCCTTCTTCGTAAATCTTTCCCGATAGAGCTTTTCGTTTTGCATATCAACGTTGCTGAAGGCTATTTATACTATGCAATCAATGCCTTATGCTCGCAATTATGCCCCAAGTGTCGTGAAATAAAAATGACACGGCGAAAGGAGAACATAGAACCATAATTTTGAGGTAAAATTGCGAACAGACTTAACTTCGTTAAAAATTATAAAAACTAAGTAAACGAACAGGTTTCGACTCACGTCGCGTCACTTCACGTCTCATTCCAACGTAAATCGAATAATGAGTCGTGAGCCGTTGCTCTCGTGTTTGCCTTACCACGTGGACCTGCAGAGTCTTTACGTCGTCGGGAGACTTGTCGCCGTTGACCATGATGAGCATGGAGGCGAGCACCGCCAGGAGCGCTGCCCCCGTCAGCGCGGTGGTCACAAGGATGCAGATCCTCTGCCGCCCAACCTTCCGCCTCCTCGGGTCAACCCTCCGCTCACCCGGGGCCATCTCGCCCCTGCTCACGTTCGCGCCCCCCCGCCTCCGACCCCACAGGTTGTCCATGTCCCCCCGCCCGCTGTTCGATTTCCAATCCGGAGATTCGGCAGGCTCGATTATCCTGTTGGAAGAAAACGTGAATTCGTCACTTCAAACACAAATTTCTCTCACACCCACCCAAAATGGCTGGGTGAGATGAACAAATATTCTTTCAGATCAACGGCATCATTTCATCAAGGGTTGGTTTCTAAGACGGTTCGGCTGAGCTCGTGTTATGCTATCCTCAAGTAAGGGTTTAGAGGATATTTATCTTTTTAACCTACCTTACATGTAGGTATGGTATGGCGAAGCTGCAATGAAGAAATTGGGATTCATCAAATGAATATTGGGAAAATATTCTACTGAAAAGTTTAAGTAGATGTGTTCTTTCGCGCTAGTTAGACCTCATCTTGAGTACGCTTCGAGCATTTGGGACCCAGCACATATGGAACTAATCATGGAATTAAACAGGATACAGAGGAAAACTGCCCATTTCGTGAAGAATCGTGATGGACGAACAAAGTTCCAAACAGAGCGTCACATTGTTATTGGATAGCCTCAAATGGGAACCACCTAGACCACGAATATTGCATGCACGCCTTAAACTGTTATAAAAATACAAATCATTCGGATTTAATACTGAAACAGAAGAAATCATTTTACCTCCAAATTATATTGGTAGTCCAGACCACGACGGGAAAATGAGAGAGATTGACCGCCTCCTAGCCTATTCCTTTTACCCTTGCACAATTCGAGAATACCACATTAGGTAATAAGTACGGCAGCATCCCAGGGGGTGAGGATGCAAAAAGTTAAATAAAACAATTTCATTTGATGATTACCTAACACCCCCTGCCACACGCCCTTCGCAGTGGCTTGCAGGATAATACGTAGATGTATTTAAAAAAATGCTTTTTCCAAAAAATTGGATAAGCTAGAAGTCGTTTCGGAGAGTCCGAAGGCAGGAGTGGGATATGAACTCCGGGCTTGCAGACGACATTCAATTCTGTACCTAAGCATTGACTTATCATGCAACTGTTCCCTGTCCAAAAGAAACTAGAAATGTCCAAATAATGGTGAGTCTAACGACTTCTAAAGCACGCTTATATGAAGGCTAAATGGATTTTTGGAATGATACCTGCAAGACATTTAATCGAATGAAATCTGTGGCTACATCTCCTTTCCTTGTACTAGATCCAAGTGGCTATGACATTCATAAAGAAAGAAATAATTCTTCTGAAACTTTGCCTCCTCGATTGACACCGACTATGAAACATCTAAAATTCTTTGTCAGGCTCAAATTTAGATCTTGTTCAGATCTGGAAAGTAGGTAGCGCCACTTCCTTTTTTCAAATTTATGAATTAAAAATTCGATAAATACTATGTCTCCACCATCTTGTCATGAAAAAGTATAAATAAATATTGCTGTTAGTAAGACTGTTGGCAAGCGGTAATGTGGTCTCGATAGTAATAACAATATATATATAGGGTATGCACATGCAACGGCAAAATTTGAGTTAATGCATTAAGTATAACATTAATGGAAATAAAGGAGCTGGTTTCGGTAACGAAATCCAATCCCAATTATTATTGAAAGGCATTATTTACCTGCAATATTAAAAATTTCAAATTAATACGGAAATCTCTGGCCATTTAGTCGAGTGAGAAAAGATTTTGGCTAATAGCCAGAGGGTTGTGGAGTCAAATCTCGCCCTAGTATGGATGTTGTTTTGTCATCCATAGTATATTTCTGAAATAGGTTTTAAGTTTAGTTGATTTACGACATAGCCTCAAGCCGTCGGGGCACAATGAAAAACATGTTACTACAGAGTTCCTAATTTAACATGACAATTTTACAATTAAGTAATGGTTAATCTTGTCACAATGGTGAGAAAATTCAAGCAACAGAGATACCAATATTATTATACTTGCGCGATAATTCAGAACATTTTGGAACTATTGCTTAAAATTGAGAGGAAAATGCAATATGTTCCCAGAGGAGATCCTTTTTTGAAATGTGTTCCAAACACGTTAGGGCTGATAAGTCTTACGCAAGGTTACGTAAGCTTTGCACGCTAAATTATGTGACTCACAAAGCAGTGGCTCTGATGACACACAATGATGACCAGCGTGTTTGTGCACCTAACGGGGACTACCTAATCACTTAAAACGACTTGTTTTGAATTCTTGGTGGCTGAGAAAAGCACATCCATTACAAATTCACTTCAGCAAGAACGATGTTCACGTCACACCTTATCACGAGGCGAGAGACGTCCAGGACCAATACTCTCTGCTGGCTGACCTGCCTCCTACCCTCGATGGGCACACGAAACGGATTAGGTTGAAGATTCCGCACCTCTTCATTCATCCATTGGTAACGTCCATTAAATCATAAAACAAAGGCACATATTTCTCTAATATTTTCACTAATTATTACAACATCATTAACGATTTGAATAAAAATAAATATTGGAATTAAGAATTGAGTAAATTACAGCATAAAGTTCAAAGGAGAAAAACTTAATGATTGATTTTGAACAAATCACTTGAATAAATATCTAGTACTGAACTCAGAGGACAGAGCTTCCGCTAGGTATAGCATTTGACCAGCGGTAACCTTGAATGTTAATTGAGAAAATTAGTGCTCGGTTTAATAATGATCGGTGGCTCACCTTTACTTTATGTACATTCACTGAAATTACTTATCCCCGCCCCTCAATACCTGCAATCCCTGCTTTTGCTTATTTTCCCATTAAATACTCCAGTTAGCTGCTCCTCTAGGCCGCCCAAAGGCTGATTTGACAGGTGAAGGCAGAGCAAGAGTGAATTTTATGGTTTAGAAAAGTTTTGCATTTTTTTTGCTTTAACTTCTAGCACCCCTAGCCACGAGGGACCGACTCGTGGGCACGGAGCGTTTAGCACCACGCCCACGGCACGCGAGACGAAAATAATTAGGCAAGCGATCTCAAGATTTCCGACCGAGTTGACGGCGTTGGCCGCGTCCGCTTTCGGAAGGTGACTCGTGGCCGTGACGGCAACATTTGAATGCCTGCTTTCCGCCGGGCTATCCTACGTGGGTGGCTTACCTCTCGCGGACCCCTCAAAAGGACTGCCTCCCTAGCAAAAGAGAGGTCCACGCCCAATTAGCACTGCACGCTATGGCTGCCGATAAACGAATTCTTAGGAGCCTGACCGGAATGGAGATAATGCCAAGGGGCTAAATGCTCAAGACGATACGTTATATCCAATGGCATTTAGTACTCTTAGGTCAATCAAAGCGTAGTATTTTGTCGGGCTCAGCAGCACATAATAATTGCGATTTATCTCTTAAACCAAAAATAAAGGTCGCTAGCATCAAACCTTGATCGATTATTTGATCTCTTACACTGATTTGGTGCTACCTTCCTTATCTACAAACTCTTACAATTAGTCTGCTTCGATTACATTTTAGGATTAATTTAATGATATCCTTACTAGCTGATACAATTAAAATTTCGTAGTCAACACTATCAATTCTCCTCGGCGTCAAATTTTCACTTTTGAAGTTATCGAATCTAAATGACTGTCAAAGTCAAGCGTGGATCTTTGTGGGGGAAATTATGTAATTTTTTCGGTCGTATTCCAAAGTAATTGGCTCGTATTTCATAGAGCACATTTTCCTGGAAAATAGTTCAGGGTGTTAGACATTTCGATTTATATTCCGAAAGAAATGTCTAGTTTGTAGTTTTCTTCCCCGTAGTAATAGACTAACCGAAAATTCAACGAAATTCATGCAGTAAAACCGAGATTTTCTCGACTAAATACCCTATTATGTTGTAGAAAGATCATTCCAATCTTCGTTAAAAAATAAAGAATATTTTACTCATATTATAGTTATTGAGCCAAAAATATGTTGAATGGAATCATGTTTTCCCGTGCCATTTCATCTGGCCCGTTTTCTCTAATCAATACATAAAAGACCTCTAGTTATTAAACTGTCGTAGAAAACTCACTGTGTGCAAACAAATTTTTGTGCGCAGAACAACGTAAAAATCTATGGACATTATTGGTTCCATTATTGGTTCCATTATTGGTTCCATTATTGGTTCCATTATTGGTTCGAAGAGAAGAGTTGACCGAATTGGAGTGGTAACTAGTGTAACTATCTTCCCGCTACGTTTAGTATCTGCAGCTGTGGCGGATTTGGCAACGTTTCTCCGATCCCATTTTCTTTACCATGTGGAGTCGGGACAGCAACGGAGTGATATCCGTCGCGTTGGAAGTTCGTTTGAGGCAAATTTGGAGCCTTCCGTTGAGACTTCGAGAAATTCCGACGCACTTTTCCACACTTACTCTTCCGAATTCCTCACTTTAACCACCTATGACCACCTTTAACCACCTCAGAATTCGCCCGCCTTCACAAATAATCATTTACGGTCGCTCTTTTGGAAAGTTTGAATACAATTGTAAACAGTGAAGTTTGAGGGAAAATATAAAACTAAATTTGCTAAAGAGGAAACGAATTATTCACAGTATCAATACCTAGAGTAATTATTCTTGTCATGCATCATTCTATAAATGACACTGGATTTCCGAGTTTTGTGTGACAATGTGTCTGTTAATTGAATAATTTTTGTCGAATAAATTGAACGGTTATGTGCAAGAGATAATTAACTACCAAAATTATCAATTGAGTCAAAATGGTTACTACCGACATCTCGCATGTATGCCTCAGGAATGATGTATTTCCTATATAGTCCATTATTCTATAAAGGCATTTTGATATATTTTTTACTTTATCTGAATGAGATAAAAGAATCCCATTTCCGAGATTTTTATACCCTTACTCTAATAGACTCATTATTACTCGTGTGATCAAAGACTTCCGAAGTTTTTTAACGATTAATAATCGAAATTACTCTGGACGCATAATATTATGAGTATTAAAAACAAAAATAGGTAGGGAATATTATACCTATTGGACTAAAATACTTCTAAAAACAAGGAATCCTCGTCTCCCCTTCTTTTTCCCAAGCTAATTTCATTTGTGATAGAAATACCGGCGGTACAATGTTTTCGTTTTGCTAAAGAAGCACATAGGTGGAAGCTAAAGTAGCGATATTGTTGGTATTAGCAGGGAGGGAAAATGCGGGATCAAGAGATATTTTCTTAAGCTAAACAGAATATAATCTACCTATACTGTAAAGGAAAACTCTTTCCAGGTACTTTTCACAAAGATTAGAGGAGTATTGTTTATATGGAGTGACACCTGAGGATATGGAAAGGATAAGTTGTACCGTTCACGCAAATAGAGGCAACATTACATTAACACCACCATAATCAGACCAGTTATACTTAGGGAAACTAAAATAAAAAAACAGATCCAATCTCCTTTACGACATCACTCAGGGCAGAGAACGAGCTCCCAAAATCTGATTCTCATTCAGATGTCGTGTGAAAAGAATAACTTTTAGAGCAGTATTCCACCCGTAGTATGGGACATTAGACTATGTAATCCCTTAGCGCGACTTTCGTTTTGAGTAGGCCTTGGAGTTTTTCTCTACTCTCCCTCCTTTCCCTAAAAAGTTTATCCATATCAGGTTACCCTAATCACATATGTTTCCTCCACTGTCGGTCACCTCACCTAACATTTTCTACGGGTATTCGCCACAAAATTCGCAGGTAAATGATTTAATCTCATCCTCGATTCCACAAAATTACCCGGTAAAACATTGTATCAATCTACGATTCCATGAATTTTCTCAGCAAATGAAATCGCCTGAGGTGATTTTGAAGGGTAATGAATGATAAACCTCAGTAATTACCCATTCATTAAGTCGGCTTGATTGGAGAGGAAAGAGCGCATTGCTCAAATAGCTAACAACTACGACTTCGAAAGTCATACATCACGGCACATGAGGGCCAGTTCCGTCCAATGCCCCGCTTGAGATTTCCCTCCGGGATAATCTGATGTCCAGAAAAAACTCTCAATTCATGGATGGACGATGGGGGTGTCGAATAGAACCCGGGATTCCCCGGCAGGATCCTAAGGCTCTGCCTACTAGTCCACCACGTTGCCACACTACATGACAAAATATTCAGCACTCAAATCAAGGTTATTGCATGGACTCTCAGTGTCGAAAACCAGAGCCTTGGTGTCACGTGGCAACTTGGGGAAGACACTTGATAAAATTGTTGTTACAATCAATCTCGAAGAATGATCAAGGATGCGCTCATCTGCGTCTACAAATGGTATTTGCGAGTTGAAAACCAACGGAGCCAAGGGAGGGTAACCTATTTGGAAAAATGTTTTTCTGCTTTTCCATCATTCTCACGCTGGAATCGATCAATGCGCATATATTTTCTTATCTCAACGGCTGGGCGAAATCGACTCAGAGAGGAATTTAAATTCTTGCGAGGGCACTCAACTTTGCAATTTACAATAAACATTTTTTGAATTCAAATTGGCATTTATTTATTCGTATCAGATCCACCATTGAAAACCATTTTACCGTGGCATCGGTTGATTCCGCTGGACGCTATCTGTTAGAACAACCACTTCCATTGTATAACAATGATCCTCCTCATTTTTTCATGGTATAACCTGTCAATTCAATATCAGCTAACTGCAGACAATACTTAAATGCACCATTTTTATTATTCAGGTGCAATTAAAAACTTCAATTGTTCTCGCGCCTCACGATTCCGTGACATGTGAAACGGATTGGAGCAATAAAAATTGCCCAATAGTATCATAAATGTTTAGGTAGGTATATTTTATGCTAAATAACCTCCACAAGGTTACGAACGGAGCTGTAAATTTTTACCAATAGGTGGCTTTACACAATTCATTCCTTATTTGGATTACTTTTTTCATTCAAAAGGGGGACATGTTCACTATCTTGATTATGGCAATTGTTTTTTTTCTGTTGTCGGCCAATTGTTTCCTGAAATTATATGACGCAATGAATTATTTATGCGTTGGGATAAGTTCTGAGGATGCGGGAAACGCGATTTAAGGAGACATTGGGAGGTAACGGGAGGCTGAAGATCGCGATTGAGGGAATAATGTTGGATAAGCAAGGTTAGGGGAAGGAAGAGAAAATGTTTAAAGAAAGAGTTTAAAAATTGTTTATTTTAACGTAGGCTTCTATTGTATAGTGTCGTATTAGCCGGGGTATGAAAGTGTAACAGTGCATAATCCCTGGGTCCATAATGGAACAACCATGTTCGCTATGTTACTTCAAACAATAATAATTATTATTATTAACGCCGCAGTTTATGTATTTATCGGACACTCATTTTTTCTTAACCACACATGTTTTTGTGGCGGTAGCATCCATACAGGAAGCCCTTTAACGGTACCTCAAGTTAAAGTATCAAACAGTTTATTTTTCATTTTATTTTGCTCAGTATGAACAAAAAAATATCTATCAATCCAGCCCCAGGTAAATAGTATCAACATTGGATGAAATATTAACGCAGGAGTTGGAAATGGGGACGTGGTAGCCCAGTGGTTAGAGCGCTGGACTTCTGACCGGAGGGTCGGGGTTCGATCCTCGGTGATGACTCTTGGTACCCTCAGCTTCACACAAACTTCAGCATCACCCAAGCTGTGTACCATTTTTCGGGTACCAGGTCATCCTGGGAAATC
>LYUA01001689.1:123097-138886 GCA_002093875.1 Calopteryx splendens | reverse complement strand
TCCACTTCTCCTCCCCCCCCCAGCCCTCTTACCTCACTGCCCCTCCTCCTCTGGGAGCCGGATTCTTCCTTCCTCTCTCGCGCCCTCCCTCCCCACGGGCTGGTACCTCTCCACTCCCCCGCCCCCTCATCCTGTTCGTGACTCGTGAGAGACCCGCCCTTTGCCATTGTTGTCACTTGGGTCACTTTGAATGTGCCGCGAAGTAATCGAGTAATCAGACAGTCCTTGCTCTTCGCTATGCTGAATGAAACTAAAAGGATCCGAGAACCGCATGAAATTTAACAAATAACTGAATGCGGCCCTCGCGTCAAGGCTATATTTGTAATTAATTTAAAAAACACATTTTCATTTAACTGTTATCAGTTAACGGGCAATATTCTCAAATTCCGCTGAATTAGGGATCTCCTATTATCAGTATTATTTCGCGTTACTGTCATTACAGGAGGAGAAAGAGATTTGAGGTATTTGAGGATACGTGAGTTAAGTCGGGAGTAATGGTTTGGGGAGCAGGAGAAGGGTGGAGGGGAAACCCAGCGTCCCCTCCTGTTGGAAATAGGAACGTGGTCCACGAGTTGACATCCGTTGACCTCTGCTTAGCTACCCGTTACAGATTGGAATGTCCGAAAAAGTCTATAATGTTGCGATTTCAACCCGAACTTACGACTAAGAATCCAACTACAGTCTCTTTCCCTTGACCCTTGTGGTTAGAGTCCATTTAATTCTTCATTTGCTTTTGATAATCAATGGACCCATTCAGTTTTCTTCATTACAAATTGTGTCATTAAAATAATATAATCATAATGTGGCGCCTAATTCATGGTGCCTGTCACAAGAAAATTGGTTGAAATAAATATGAATTTCTATCTCTCTCCACTCGGGGCTGATTATTAATATTGTTTTTTAGAGCAAACTATTGTTTTATTGCACTATTTTCTTAAAACCTTGTTTGGGTTAGCTATTATTATTAGGAATCATAATTAAAAGACATTATTTAAAGTTAAAATATATTTTTAATGTGTCTCCCTTTCACCTCATCTTTATGGTACTGCTGAAATGTTATCTTTAAATACAATCCATGAAGGCCAAACTAGAGGAAAGTCTCCCATTTATCCCGAGTCTCACTACTGACCTTGAAACGTCTTCTGTTTAATGTTGGCCTGATTATCATTTGAAACTAAAAACTGAGACCTATTGAGGTTCATTATACATGTCTAAACACCTTGGCTGCCAGAGAGTACTTAAGCTAGAGGACAGAACGTTCCAGAGGATTAAAGATTTAAGGGATCTGGTCTAAGGGAAAAATTGAACTTAAAAATAAAATGGTAATACTTGATATAGCCTTGAATCCACTTTGAAATTAACTGTAATCAAGGACTTAGTCCATCATTAACACTGATATTCTAGTGCTTTCCTTATTAATCATAATAAATATTATAGCAATGACTTTCAAATTTCAATGATGAATAAATTAGTTTGTATCTCATTAAGTTGCATTCATATTGTTCAGATTATCTAGACAATAAAAATTCCTTTAATGCTATCCAATCGTGAATCAAGCATGTTGCCATGTTTTCCAAAACTTCTGCTAGTTGAAAAAAAAAACATGCAATGAGATTGACTGAAAATTTTACGTACCTACGTCACGCCGATAATAGAGATAGAAGTACTATATAGAAATATTTTTTGTTAAAATATTATTTATTACTATAGTTGTTTATTTATTAAAAAAATGTTATATTTCATATTATTAAGCTTCGCTATAGCTTTCTGGAGAGCATTTATTCCTTAGCATATGTTAAATGGTTCATGAGAAATTAGTTTTAGATGGTAAGAGCGTGAAAATCGTAGATTAAATCACGTGATCGTCATTATGACACCTTTCAAGTTTTTTCGAAGGTTTCTTTTTATATCGTATTGGGATATCCCTTGCCTTTCAAACGATATATATTTCACTGCTCTAGTTGAAGTAGTCGCGGATCACTGTGAACGAACGTGGGCAACACGAAAGACACACCGCGAGCACCGAGGTCCCCGAATGTGTACCGAAATGTAAGACGTTTTACGTGAACATTATTTTTACAAAAGCTTTGCCATAAGCAGAGAAAGGAACTGACCCCCTTGCCCTGATGTGTAAATTTTACACGCCGCAGGACAATGAGTTAGCACGAGATGACCTGTGCCATCATCTTCAAACAACCTTCTGGTGTCATACACTTTTGATCACTATACACACTCCAATAATTATGCATTTAAAATTTGTGAATTTTCCACAACACAGTCCTATGCATTTACGTGTACTATAACATATGGCAATTGGTTATAAAAATTAATGCTTTTTGTAAAAAGACAATTCTTCGCAATTAAAATACAAAAGGGTAATCAGCAGGTAGAAACAAGGTAGGAAATTCAGAATGAATACAGGTTGCAGTCATAGTTATAATGCTATGGATGTAAAATTATGCAATATAGTCCCATCAAATATCAAAGTCATAAGAAACTATTTTCGTTCAGACTAAATATATTTAAATAAAAGCATATACGGACTTAGCCGGTCAAACAGTCACATTTGCGGACGATCAAGCTTTATTTGGCCAATCAGCCAAGGGATTGCAGTCATTGCTGAGCTCACTGCAGAGCCAGTTTGATAGGATTTGAATGGAAATAAATGAGAAAAAATCAAAGGGAATGAGATTCTCAAGACATAGGAAACCAAAGTTAAGGGAAACTTGGTCGTTGAGGCAAGATGACAAGCGTAGGTCGGAGACTTTTGTGATGTGGGTATGGAGGTTGGAAAAGCTGAAATGGACGTAAAGGGAAACGAAAGTAGAAGATTTGAAAATGGTAGGGGAGGATAGAAGGCTAATGGGAGAAATCCAAAGAAGGCAGGAAAAGTGGATGCAGGGTTTACTGAGTGGCGATGGAATGTCGAAGAATGTGATACAAAGGGTAGAATATTGGGTAAATGAGGTAGAGGGAGGAAAAGATTAGGTATATTGTGTGGAATGAAGGATGGCAGAAAGTATGCGGAAATGAAGAAAGGGTTATTGTAGAGTAATGTTGTGTGTCCATCGGAAACCTACCTTAACCGGTAAAATACCATTGACAAGTAATGCACGGACTGACGTGGTGGAACTGATTCACCAAAATAGACGTCGTTTCAATTTTCCACACTTGGCATAAATTTGACATGTTTCGAAGTTCATCCATCACTCTCATCGAGTGATTATGTCTCCATTTAGATACACCCAAGAGAAGGTAGGAAGGGAAGGGGAGGAATGAGGAGGGAGGGAAAGGGGGGCCATGTTCCTGCATGGTGATGAACTTCCGTCCCTCCCGCCCCACCTCCATGTCATTAGCCTGGGAAAGAGGAGGAGAATGGACCCCGTAGACGTGAAGATCGCTAAAGGTCATTTCCACCAGGCATGAATGTTTCTGTATGTTTGTATGCTCCCTCCAACCAATACCGGGAATACCTATTTTGGGGTCATTCCGACCACAAGAGTGCCCTTCACATCAAATTCTCCTCACCCAAAGAGCCTCTTTCCTTCTCCTTACCCTCCCACCCTTCCTTGTGTGTACACTGTACATACCTTAATGTATTAAATAGCGCTTGATGAGAATGATCTAAAATTATCTAAAACCAGTCAATCACAAAATACTTTAAGTGGAAAGCTGTGACAACGCCAATTATAACAAATTATATTTAACTTTTTACTGGAAAAATATTTTTTTCTGTAAAATAATTTTCCGACACACTGTTCATTCTTTACTGTTTTGATATTTTTTCATTTATAGCAGCACCCAAAATCATTTTTGGCTCATTTTATGTCATATATCCATTAAGATAAAGATCATCTATGTAAACCTCAAACATTTTTTTGCAACTGACCAAAACCTTTGCTATCGCAAGCAGATACATTTTCTTTTTTCAAAAATATTTTTTTTTGCCTTTTCAAAAATAATTTCTGCCTAAAATCAGAGTAAGAGGCACAGAAAATAAATGTTTTATGTATCCAAAGATTTTTCCATGCAAAAACTCAGAAAAAATTACCACAGGAAAAAATAAAGTCTATCGATATCTACTATGTACTACTAGTAGTAGATCGCTAATGCCAAAGCTTTGGGGTTAGATAAGCTGAGAGCATGTAAAGGAGAATGTACATATAGTCGGTATGCTGAAAATCTAAGAATAAATGGCTTTGAAATTATGTAATTAACAATATTTTTTTAATACTTACATTCACTTAATGCAACTTCTAAAGGAACCCTTTCTGATTTACATGTGGCCATTGGATGGAGAATAATAATATGACATGACCATTAACTCTGAGAAATTTGAGCTTCAGGTCACATCTTGAAAAGAAATAAATTTCATGTTTCTCCTTTTATTTCATATTTTAGTGTTTGATACTCGGCAGGCTCCAAAATATTCACATTTCCCAAAAGCACTCCTTTGCCAAACCACAGGTTTTCAACTATGGCCATGCTCCAACTGTATTCATATCAGAATATGATGTGCTCCATGTGATGAAAATGCCATTGAAATATTTTAAAAGATAGTTTTCAAGTCTATTTGGAGGAGGAACAAAGACACTCAGCATGAAGTCATTAATTGCTACATATATCACATCAACATCAGCAGCAGTGAAAAACCACTAAATTTCGGCAGCATTCTTTCCATTGCTTTATATTTCCTTACCTTCATATCTTTCAGTATCTGTTGCATACATTGCCAGTGATTCTTGTCTCCCAACCTTCAAATCATTAATTGGTCATTCACCTTTTCTACAGCCTCCATTTTCCCTCATTCAACATTGGAGAATGCATTCTTAAAACCCAAACAAATTAAGGTTTGTTGGCCAATAATCGCTCCATTTTAAAATTACCAATAACTAAAAGTATGTGGATCCCCTCTACTTTTTATCATTATCTATCAAAGTCATTGAAGAGTCTCACAGTAGACTGCTGAAGTTATTGTCTTAATGACGTCGACTTTCCATTGAAAACAAAAGACGTGGTTATTGTCTGCTGGGATAGAGTTGATTCACTATGGAACTTGGCCTCATGCAGCTGCAGCAACAAAACAAGAACTTCAGAATTAACTAGGATATTTTTGAACATTCCTTTTTAAAGCTCCAACTTGGCACCAAGCAATTTTCATCTCTTTCTAAAAATGAAGGGATTTTTGGGGGAAAGTGCTTAAAAAATGATGGAGAGCTCAAAGAAGCAGTAACTTCATGGCTACTAATCATTGGCAGCATATAAGTACAGCAATAGGATTGAAAACATTACTTGAATGCCAATTGAATGTGCTTCTAAATGCCCATATGCAACTACATGGAGCAACTGTGCAGCTGTTGCACAACACCCTGCAATCAAAAACCGGTGTGTTTCTAGTACTGTTCAATGATGGAAGTCGGTAAAGTGGAACACCAATTGTGCACGAAAATTACAGCTCTCCCCAGCAAATTTGCATGATTGTGTTATGTAGAGAAGTGGGTGTTATGCTTAGCTGTACCACATAGTAGCGAAGTGAGTTTAGACATTCCAATGCGACCACGTATCAGCCGAGTAGAAAAGAATGTCTGCCTTCATCTTCAAAAGGTACAGTCAACATGTTGGTTGTTTAATTGTATGATATCATATAACAACTACTCATATGCCCCATACAGTGGTGGCATTCAGAAGCAAAACCAGCGAACATAGATTCTGCAATTTCAGTGTTACATGTAGCATGTTTGGGAGGAAAAAAATAGTAGCCATGGATTCTATAATGACTATCATACTTTAGTTGCCAGCAGCATTTCTAGCAATGAAATTAAAGTACAGAAATATTATTCAACTCTAAATACTGGTACTGTATGATAGTGTTATAGATTATATAACACATTATAAACTAATTGTACTCATCAAAACTACTTTCATAAAGGAGAGATATGTGTTTAGAATACTTTTGTCTTTGTTTCATAGAAATTATGTAGGACATAAACATTAAAGGTTCTTGGATTCACTCAACAACAAGATAAATAATTAATATTATTAATAGACTCTTGATTATTTTATTAAAAAAACAAAAAAATTATTATTCAAAATGTTGTATGCTTAGGTACACTATGGGTATACTTACTACACTATGCTTAGGTATTTATTTATTAATAAAGGCATAGGAATAAAGTTCTTCAGGAATGAAACACAGAAATACCCTCCTAATTTGTATGCATAGAAACCTCTATATATTTTCTTTTATGGTTGCAAAAAGCCAATTATGAGAGCAGGTTAGTAAATTTAACAGCTCTACATGCTTGGAACCTGAGTCATGAAACTCATGGGTCGGATTCATAACTCAGGTTTTATGCTTGAGATAAAAAGTGAGATAGGAGGTCAGAACACTTTAATCCTAACCTGGATTTTTCAACCCCTTGAAATGTTTTTCATATGTACTTTTTAGATTTTCCATTTCTTTATTAAATATGGGCAAAACACTCAATGGTTAATGAATATTACAATAATACTTATTGGTAGGTCTACAACCAAATTTAATTAGTGCCACAGGATGTGAGATCTTAATTCTATTGAATTGAATTGATTCTACTCATTGTACCAAAGAGATGGAGAAGAGCAGTGGGATGTGTCCAGTTGGGTACTCATGAACAAAAACTTAGGAAAGACAAAAACTAAGAACAAGGTTGTAAAAAATTAATAAGAAGTAAATAAATTAACAATTTTTCTCCGAGGAACTTCATTAGTTAAAGTCCAACTTCAAAACAGGATTTACGCATTTACCAACATCTGAAAAATTTGATTATACAAAATCAGGAAAATAAATTTGAAAGTTGGGAAAGCTATTAAAGCAGTAGGCTATAATTGAAGCACTAAAGCAATGCCTGAGGTAGAAATCCATGGATTTCTACCCCAGGCAATTAATCCTCATGCAAAGCATCTTACAAACTAAACCAGTATCAAAGAAAAACTCAATTATGTCTGCCTAATTAACCTGTAGTTTATTTTAAGTGATTAGTTAATGATTGAAGATCATGGGTATTGTACATAACCATGTGTAAAAATATTGGCAATTTGATTTCAACTTTTGGTGTAAAATGAACTCCGTCCCTAGGGCAATTCAATATCAAGTACCGGTAATAACTCTGCCAAAATAATTTATATTAGTGAGCACCAGCTCATATAAGCATATTAAAATCTATTTAAATGTAAAAAAAGCTCAATTATTCACATGGTCAACATATAATGATCCTTCAACTTTGTAAAATTTAGTTTCTATTACAATTTACTAACTCTTGTCACATCTCACCTTTAGATTGAAACTCAAAATGTTAACACAGCAAAATTGCTGACAATGACAATGTGGGAAATTCAGTACCTAGCCTTGCTATTGGCTTTAAAACACTTTTATTTAATTACAAAATATGTAGGTACGTCACTCATTGACCTAGGACATTGAACCACCAGATTTGTAAGATTCAAAAATTATTTTGGCAACATGTAATAATGTCGAAAAAGAGCTCTCTTCATAATATTGACATGATTTTCTTCTAGATACATATCAATTGATGAGATTTAGATATGTGTTTGTGATGAGCTTCAGTAACTTGTTACACATGTAATTTAAATAGGTACTTTCTTTTCTTTTGGATTAAAGAAGGTTGTGCAAACATTATCTTAACTTCAATAGTATTCTAACACATAATAAATAGCACCTAATTTAAATTTGCACATACCAATCTTCACTTATTAAATAAATCTCTTGGAATATCCCCAGTAATGCCAAATCAAAAGAATGAACTTTCAATATTGGTATGCACTTGATGAGTAAGACACAAGGAGAGTGGGCTAGTATGACAGACCAATGTATGAAAGGGGGTAGTGGAAAGTGCATAAAAATGAAAGATTTTAGCAATAGCCAAACATTATGATTGCATACTTATGGAAAATCCATTTCAGAAACAAAATATGTCTCATCTTTACATTGTAAATAATTAAGGGTTTAGATAACGTGTCTATAATTTATTTTGTCACTTTTTATAGTTACTTATTTACAGAAAAATTATTAGAAATTTGTATTCTTTTCTACAATCATTTATTTATTTATAAGAAACACATTTATGCAGTTTGAATACTCTTTTATTCAATGAATTATATGTTATATTTTTGTATAAGTATTCATTTATATGCAAGTAGGTATACTAAGATAATTATGAATCAGCTATTACAGAATAATTCACAACTTATGGAAAATTTTTAATTGTTAAATATTTACAGAAAATGCAGCAATAATTTCAAATTATGGCAGTAAAATAAGTGTCTCTTGAGTAGGTATCAGTAAATATGCTTCATTAATTTAAGAAAATGAAAGGTTTATAATTATTTAAAGATATATTTTTCTACCTAATTTTTAAAATAATCTTTTAAATATTTTCCTATTTTAATGGCACAATAGATTACAACAAAAATTAAGTACTGATGTACTTTAAGAAAGCATGAAATTGCATGATAATACTGCTCTCTTCATTGACATATAAAGTAAGTAGTCAATACATATGTGGGTACCCATTATGTTTATTGATTTTTATAATGGAAAAATATAAAGCTATTTAAAAAAGTTAAATTTATATCAAGTAAAAATTTATTGTTTTTTAATCTTTTAGTATGGGGTCTTCGCCTGCAATTCTGAATGAAATTCTAACTTTAACTGTACATTGCAACTAAAGTAGCAATGTTCAATTATTGCAACCCAGGTCACTACTTCCCTTGTATGACTATAGTATGCATATAAATCAAATAGCAGCCAGGCTTATTATAATCAGGAGTTGTGTAGTCAAAATTTCATTCAGAAATACAGCATTTTAAGTAACAAAAAAAATTTCCTAACTGCGTACAAGTTATAAAAATTCTGAGGCCATTTAAAGGGAATTGGTGAAGATCACAAAATTTTTAAGTAGCCTGAAATATCATCAAATATGTAAATCTTCTCAGCTATAAAGCTACACATAGACCAGTAAAATATTTGGTTTTTATCAGTGTATGTACATATGGTAAAAAATAAAGAAACCTCCAATGCGGCCAGCACATAACTTCTTCCATATATTCTGGCTATCGACGTCTATCTTCATGAAGAAGGTCCCTTTTTAAAATTGTATAAAATTATATCAATTCAGTACTTGCACCTACAAAGCTGGGTATGAATAACTACCTTCTTGAATTCATGTTTTTGCAAGGGAATGGTGATGGCTGAAAAATTAATAAGTTTTCATTTAAATTACATATAGGTATATTAAAATATGCATAATCATTTTAGTGGATTAATATGTGCAGTGAAAATGTTATTGTGAATTTGATGTATCAAAATTATATGCAACTGACTTAGCTCAATGGACCACACTGCATCAAGAACAAATTGTTCATCATATTGAATTAAGAAATAAAGAGCTGGAAAGCTTTTTAATAATTACACCAATATTTGCATTAATGAACTTCATATTTTAGGATTAGTGTCTTTTTCCTAATGAAACTACATTTCAATTATTTGTTCTCCTGAAAATGATTTTTTTAATTACTTACACTATTTAAAATACTGATGTAATTATGTAGACACTTTAAATTTAAAGCTCTTCACAAAGAATCAGATACAAGGAATTCATATTTCACCATGGGAGCTATGAAACATGCGTTTATGCACTAATATTTTTAATTTATAGAATATTCTCCCGATACTTTATGACTTTAAAAAAAGCATGTTTATAACCTTTATGGAGTTGTATTCTCTCTTACCATTAAAATCTTTGGCATGCAGGAAGGGACAGAGATGCTAAAATGACAGTGGACCTACAAGAATTAGGGGAAGAACTTGTAGTAGGTGGTGTGACCTCTCAGTCAGTGGCACAACTAGAAAATTATTCTGGATGGGGGAAAGGGGGAAGTAGAAGAGTGGGCAAATGCTGACTCTTCATTGCCATCTGCAATGTACCTGAGGAATTTACTTCTCCCATCCAAAACCTTTATTACTATACTTATTATTGGCTATACTACTGCTGCTTTATTTTTTGTTTACATATTTCCAAACACAAATGAAAATTGCACCTTTCATGAAATTACTATTAGTACTAAACTTAGTCTACTATTTGAGGGAGTAAAAATTTGGGGGGCTATAGCCTAATAAAACCCCTCCTCTGGCTATGCCACTGGTCTCAGTGCTAAAAAGAATTTGCATTTACTACCACAAAAATACATTCAGTACAAGAAGCCTCCTATGACTATGATGGAAGAAGAAAAAATATTGAGAAAATACCAAAGCAACAGAGGTACCTACATCACTCTTCCAATCTTAAATTTATAAAAATAATTTACACCAAAATTGATAACAAATGGACTATCAAAGCCTAGTGGGTAGAAC
Source organism: Calopteryx splendens (assembly GCA_002093875.1). NCBI lineage: Eukaryota > Metazoa > Arthropoda > Insecta > Odonata > Calopterygidae > Calopteryx > Calopteryx splendens. Next base: position 128,478 of record LYUA01001689.1, on the reverse strand, counting down.
TTTTGGTTACTGACTGGGTTTGATTCCTGTTGGCTGTGGACACCACCAGCTTCTGCTAAGCTGTGTTATTTTTCAGATACTTGGCCTTCCAGGAAAATCATATTTAGCACAGGGAAAGGAATTCTAACCCCTACCCTATTTGTGAATTTCACACACTGAATAGAGCTATAAAATTAATAATTTTTCATCACACCACAGGATATGACTAAATACATTTTACTTATATTACATGAATGACTATTGTCAAAAACCTTTTAAAATGACCAGCGGGATTAAGAAAGCTTCTAGGATGCCCATAAATCCCGTTTGAGCAGGTATTCTAGGGTCCAAAACCAACAGGATCATACGAATCCCTGAAACTTTACCCACACTTGGAATCTTTATGATAGCATCCAGGTATTATGCAACACAACAGTTAAACATGGAAAGCTAAAACTTAAATTCAAATTCATTACATACTTAATTCATTCTAACAGAGGTCCATTAGTAAAAAAAACCTTTCATTTATCTGTTTTGAGCCTTACATTTGACTCTTCTCCTTAGATCCCCTCACCTAGCCTTCTGGGGGAGGTCAAGTGTTGGGTCCTCTTTGAGTCCCACCATTTTCAGGCTCTCTTCCCACAACCTCCTCGCCATTTCAGGATCTCTTGCCTTTGCGCTCGGTGTTCTCACTCTGCAATCACTGAAGGTACGCTACAATTAGTCAATTTGGCATGCCATGTAAGCGAGATATACATGCATGCAGTGGCGCGTAACCATAGTTCATGCCACCTGGTGCAGTCCCCGAGTCTTTCTTCCCCCTGAAGATTTTACATTTTTTCCATGGGCTGTGTTTGTGTGAATTAAAATTTCTCCAGGCAGGGGGCACCTCACCAAAAGTTAGTCTGCCCCACCCCCCTCCCCTTAACTACACCACTTCATATATGTCTCACAAACTTGTGAGACTAATTGAGAGACTGACATTTGATATAGTTCAAACATGTGAGACAATCTGGTGACTAAATTCCAACTTTTAAATAATAATTATAATGTTACTTTTATTATTATATTTCATAATTCCATTTTAACAAAAATAATTATGAATTAGGGTTGTTTGAATTTACTACCTAAAAATAATCAGATACAATGCTGAGTAAAAATACGCATAAACAAAACAAACACAATGGCAATATATTTTGTCCCAACCAAAATAAAAGAATCATGAGTGTTTTTATTTATTTATATTTACCCTTTTCCTTTGAATAATTGTTTTCCCTTTTCACCCTATTGGTCAGTATAAATAAAACATCATGCATCTTCAGGTTCAGTCTCACTTTTGAATTTTCATACACTGCATGTTAGTGACATAGGTATAAAATGCCGAGCAACAGGCCAGGACATTTTCACCTACTTTGTGACAATATCTAAGCATTCAACATGAAAAATAAGACTGGGTAGGTAACTAATACAGGTGACCTCTCCTACTCAACTCAACTGTTAATCAAAATGAACTTAGCATTTTAGGCAGTAAAATGAACAGAAGACTGTGAGAAAAGTAGAATAAAAAGTAGTGTTAGATGTGGCAACAGGGGAAGAGAAAATACTTTTAATGAGAAATTCAAAGATGGAGGAAATTGTGAATGGAGTTATATTGAGAAACAATTGTAGATGGTTGCTGAAGGCTGAGCTAAATGAGAGAATGCTGTGAAAACAGGGAAGAGACGTGAAAAGAAAATTAGATTAAAGGACTAAATAAATACTGCTGATGATGGAAATAGTTTAAGACAAAACCTTTTTTCATTGAGTAAAAATGTCTTATAATCCAAGGTGATGTAAACTTTTGTCGGAAGACTAACCTATATACTGAAGACTTTTAACAATAATTTTATCTCTAAAGTGGTGAAACATTTCATGGTTAAATATAGCACTAAAAATATTTATAAATATATTTTCTTGTCATTTTCAAGATTGTTACATATCACAAAATGCCCTATTAAGGTTTAAAATGGGGTCTTATATAACTAGAAAAGCATACTCCCCAAAAGAAATCTCCAACTAAACATCACACATTTTTGCATTTATTTGTCATGGTTATAGCTTTATAAAGTTTTAGTTAATATTTTCCTAACAGCAAATAATAGTCACCTGAGTCTGTCATTCAATCGTATCAGTTCTATAAAGTTTCTTTTCTTTGCTTTTGTACTGATTACCTGTTTTGATGATTCCTGGGAGAAGACTTAGGTAACTGTACTAACAACAACTAGTATCATTAAGTAATAACCTTGCCTTCCACAAAACAAACCATATTTCAAGCCATTTTTATGAATGTGCACGATGCCATGAATGAAATCTATCAAAAAAGTCCTAGTCCAGCTTGAAAATAGTGTAAAAATAATTAATACCTACATAAATTTCATGTGATCATTAAAATATAAATATCTCAATGCTTCCAGGGTATAAGTCAGATGGTGTCTACCACATGGGAAGCAATGGCGTTAAATATTCCAGCCACACAAAAAATCAAACATAATGTAAGGGAATTACATATGGTGTGAGTTGTTACCTGTAGTAAAGTCCTGTTTCTTTGGAGGTCTTTTCATCTACAGAACAGTAAATGGTAGTTTGGGCTCCCTGACGTGGACTTTTAGCAACAATGGGAGCAACATGAGCAAATATCCATGACATTCCAGGGATTATAGCTGAATCAAGGTGGCGGCCTAGTTCAGTTGCAACAACACCAGGATGCAAAGCATAGGTGTTGACACCTGTTCCTGTGAAATGAGGAAGATAATGAAAGCATATTTTACTGGGATAAAAAAACTTGAAACATCCATTTGCCAGCCTTTCATTGTGACTACCAGTGATTTGAGTAGTTATGGTTATCTACTTGTTGTTATGGCTTTTAAGTAAAATCCTGTACCAGTAACCAGAATGTAGAATTAGAGCACAAGTGGGTACTATAGTAATTCAATGGGAAATCAATGATTTCAATCTTACCCTCTAATCTTTTGGCAAGTTCCTTAGTGAATAAGATGTTTGCCAGTTTACTCCTTGAGTATGCTGCAGTCGCTGAGTACCTTGTCTTCTCCAAATTCATGTCATCAAAGTCAAAGTCTCCCCCTTAAGAATATTATAAAACTTATTTTAAAAAACTTTTTTTTAGCTAATTCATAGCATAGTATTGAAGCACATGCAATTAACAAGTCAGTCAGATCTCCGCTGTCAAATTACTGTTCTTAGAAAAAAAATATAATCTTCCCATGGAAAGTTAAGCATGCAATCAATGTTTTCCCTTAAAAACATGCTATTGAAATTCACTCACTGCACACATAACTAGACATTTATTTTCTTCTGAAAGCTATCTCTTTAAACTTAGTTATTTTTAAAGTTATTAGAGTAATTACTCTATTTCCATAATTCACAGGGTAAATTGAATTGTTCAAATCATCAAATTTGTCCATGGTATGGATATAATTATACCATGTTTAAATTGCTCAAAGTGTGCAGAGGTCAACTCACATTTGTGGGCCATCGAGGAGACATTCACAATCCTAGCTTCTGGAGTCTCACAGACCCTTTTCAGAAGTAAGCAGGTGAGTAAAAAGTGTCCGAGATGATTCACTCCCAGCTGCAGCTCATATCCATCCTTTGTCTTACCTTGTGGACAAGCCATCACTCCTGAAGATTCATCCAAAGTTTATTTTTAGAAAGCATAATGACCATTCATTAACATTCATTTTAATTTCATCATAAATTAATTTATTAATAACCATTTGAACTTCATTAGGATATTTATACCATTTTCTCAAAAACTTTCCGAAGTAAATATGCATGCATTTGAAAAATTAACTTACCAGCATTGTTGATGAGTAGGTGTATCTTTGGTTCTGCATTCAGGACCTTCTCAGAAAATTGCCTGACTGACTCCAAAGAATTTAAGTCAAGGTGATACACCTCAACTTTTGCCTTCTCCCCCACATAATTGTTCTCCAGCGGCAGCTTTCTCTCAGTCTTGTTTTGATCCTCTGCCTCTTTTGCGGCAACTAATACATCCTCTGCTGCTCTATTAGCCTTTTCCATGTCCCTACATGCCATTATGACACGGCATCCTAATTAAATGAGAATTAGAATGAAATAAAACACATAGAAATAACTGTATACCATTATAATAAGTGCATACTCTTGCCACAAATAGAAAAAAGAATAGGTAAGAATCTACTAGTAAAACTAGTAAGAGCCTACCATAAAATTTCACCAAAGTTTAGATCATACTAATCCATAAAACATAAGTCCCAAAAATCACATTAGTAGTCCTGAATGCAAATCTTAATTATGTAATCAAATAGGCCTGAGCAGAGTAAATGAATACAATAATTTTTTTCTGTTTAAATTTTAAAAGTTTGCAAAATTTGAATACGAAGTCTCAGTCCATCAAAGGAAAGCACATTGCCTCCACCAAACTACTACTTATAAAACCCTGAAAGCTAGCAAATCACATCTCAGGTGATTTTTCTCACCAGTGAGTTTCTTCTCACAGTGTTGAATACATAGCCAATTTAAATGTTTGTAAATAGTAAGTTACAATTTTTACTAAAGTCAGCATGACCACTTGTATTATCATTTGGCATACCTGATTGACCAATATTAAGGTTAAGAACAAATACATGAAATGACAAAATATATTTTTTTTCATATGCCTATTTCACTATTCAATAAAAGTACAGATGTACCTAAGTACACGAATTCTTCCATTATCATTATGATACACATTTTTTGCAACACCAACTACTGTTCATTTTACAATACTAATATTGTTCAAGCCGAAGTAAAAAAAAATAGCTCCAGATGTGCTGAAATAATATTTCTAACCCCCAAAAATTTCAAGGCCAAAAGTAGGTCAAATAGAATAATAACGAGGTGCCCGATAATAATTATGATTTTAAAACCTTAGGTGTTTCTCTCTCCATCCAAAATACACTTTTGGAACATAAGAAATAACAAAATATATTGTACAAAATATCATGTCAAAAAACATTTGAAAAAACTGTTGACCCAAAATTAATATTAAACTAGTGTTAAGAAGTAAAAATATAGACACATTAAAATTTTAAAACCTTTAAATGAATCAAATAACAAGACTGCTATAACAGATATGATTACAGCATGGTTGGCACCAGTTCCTGGTTACCAAGATTCTACCCCAGAATTTTTGCCCAAGGTATTGGTACCGAGGTGCAGGTAACTATAGTTTTTTGGGTCTAAGTACTGAAACCTGGTTAACTGCAACATTAATTTTTCAGTCTTGCCCCGGAACCATTTTATTTGAAATGCCAGGTTTAACTTAAAATCGCAATTCAAAAATTCCTCTCTGGATGCCAATTTTTGGAAACTAAAGCATCGTG
>LYUA01001688.1:498461-518562 GCA_002093875.1 Calopteryx splendens | reverse complement strand
CCCTCCCTCCTCCTTGAGCTCTCAGGCACATAATCCAAGCCTACTCCCAGGAATGAAAGACGCCATCTCAGCCGGAGGCAGCCAGACGAAAGCGGGGCGCGCTATCAGGACCACCAAAGGGGGGTCGCGGCCGCCTGGGGGTTATTAGTACCGCGCGAGTGGGCATATCGGGGGAAAATGAAAACTTCAAGCGGAGGTCACCATCCCATCGTCCCCGATTTGTGCGTGCTCGTTCAATATGTGTAGCGTTCCATGCTTAAAGATGCCTGTAGTATAAGCGGTCATCCCTAGGCAACACAGGATGTGGTGCCAACGTGCTATTTGCCCCTGTTAACCGCCTACACCCCATTCCCTCTCAACGCAATGGTGCTTACTTCTGATGCTTATGTTTTCCACCAACTTCAGTTTTCAAGGTTCCTAAGAGGTGAACAGTTTTAAAATTACTCGTGTGCTTGCTGAAAGACTTTATTAGTGGTGACACTCAAAAAATTAAGGTTTTTTTTAAATTTTAAGTTTATGATCTATGCTTTAGGTAATTCATACATTTGAATCCCACTTAATTTGTGTATAACAATCTATATGAAAAATCCAGGAGATTACACGAGGGAAATTTCAGTTTCAAAGTCACCATCTTGCTCTGGAAATGGACGGTCTGTGAGATGTTTTCCGATGAATTTGCTTTATTCCTCGTATCTCATCCACGTTTACTCAGACAAACGCCGCAATTTCTTATTCTTTGGGAAAGCAGTAACTTTTGCAACTTTTCCTAAAATTATGTGCAATTGGTAGGTACTAATACGTTCTACCAATGCTTATTGAATTTAGTGTATGGGGAAGGAAAAATTATTGACGCTTTCGTTTAACCAGGGAGAAAATACACTTATGAAAGTTTCTTCGAGGAGGTCTCAACACGTAGAAACTCGATAGAGACGAGTTTGTGATTTCGCAGCCTCCTCTAAATCCGATCATTACAAACAGAAAACATCGGGATTTGTGGAGACAAGGAGGGCAAAGCCTCGTCATAATCGGCGTCCAACCATTATGAGGCATTCTTTGGTAAAAAGGCATCTAACTATTTCTTAAGCAATAAGCGTTCATTGTAGTGTGGTGCCATGCAACGGCATACTAAATAAAAAAAGGCAAATTCGGTTTTTATTCTGAAATTCCACAAGCATGAGAGTAATACGATACACCATGATGGCATGCCACGGAGGTCGAGATGCCATCCCATTAGAATGTGACTATGCCCCCCCTCTTCAGTATTGTATTCACCATATCACTACATTACATATACCCGATTACATCACCTCATCGTTATATCGTCTCCATTGTGATATTTACTTTATATCGATGATCGGTAATGGAAAATTAGCATCCCACAGCCCACAGCCTTAGCCCTGCAACTTTGGGCGTGCACCCCATCTCACTCATCACAGGAACAGAGCACCATCCGTTTAAAAACGATGCATTGACCAAACTGGGGTTTGTTTGATACGAAACGTTGCAAAATTGATACGAAACATGAAAAAATATGGAGTTCACTTTTCTACGCATAAGAAGCGGACGATAGTTGCAGAAGAAAAGAGGGAGACTGGAGGCAATGGAAATGTGGTGCCACAGATGAGTTATGAAAATAAACTGCCCAGATGGAGAAACAAATGAAGACGTGCCTCAAAGAGTGAGTGGAGAATGAAGCCCATCGAGGATACTAAAAAGGAGAATAGGAAAATTAAACGGACACAATTTGAGACACTAAGATTTCCTGAAGACCATAATCGACGGAAAAAAGGTGAAAGAATGAGTGAGGAAGGCCAAGAATGATAAACGAGAAGCAAATGATGGAAGATATCAGCGCTAGGAGCTATGAAGGAATGAAGAGATTGGAAGGTTACAGGATAGATTGGAGAGATGCTAAAAGCCCATTTTCGGAATGATAACTCGTGACGCTGACGCCCCGATTGTTGAAAACGAAATTGGGATTTTATTCAAGCAACCCTGAAATACCGTCACTCTGGAATAAATCTAATCCTTCATTCAAATGGTTAACACTTTGATGGCTACCATCGTTGTGGCACCTAAGTTCACTGTAGGAAAACCACCAATCGACGTCACAGCCTTTAGGTGGTCCTTAGATCACTCTCCTGTTCCCGCTCTAGCCAAACACTCGGAAGCCCTGCCGGTGGGTTGGACATGTGCTTAGTTGCTGTGTTCACTCGCTAAAGTACGCGATTATTGGTTTAAAGATTCTCAAGCTTTCTCTTCACAAATGTCACTGACCAATAACCATTAAAATTGCATGTATATTAATTTTAAAATAAAATCGTTGATAATAATAATAATGACATTATTCCAATAAATATAATAGTAGACTTAATAACCAAAGCATCACAAATAAAATTTTCTTTCTTTAAAAACTCTACCATATCTCATATGCCTATAGTGATTGCTTAATGAAAATGCGCTCGACAAATGAAATATACGATAATGTTAAGATATTATGGCTGGAGCAGCTTCATTTTTATCCACCCCTTTCTGAAACACACCTAAATTTTCAATCAACGAAATCACTTCTTAGATTAATACTTCGCAAGCTTATGGAGAAGGAAGGGATGGGAGGAAAGAAAGCCTAAGAGTTAACCTTGGTTTTGAAACTCACATCTGCTCGAACACCTACATATCTAATATATTAACATATGTCTTCACTGCTACTGTAATGTGGAACATGAATCATTTCCTCGACGTCATATTTAAAATCGCAGGGCGACTATAATTTAAAACATTTAAGCGTTAATGGAGTCGACTCTTTGTCTCCATGTTTTTCCATCCTTGGCCACGCAGTAAATGTGACGCTGCGTATTTTTTCTCGACTGTGTTCAAACTAATCAGGCAACTCTCTCCTACGTGTGTGAGACGAGTTGGGATCAGTCCAAGGACGTGATTTTAACGCGCATACCTACTGCCGATAGTGCAATGGCGGAGTAGCATGCTTCAACGTCAAGCGTGGGAATGTTTGGTGGCGAGCCGAAAGCATTTGCGAATGGACGATGCAAGCGGAGACCTCGACTCTCTCGCATCGTTAACGCCGGCGGCGGCGGAGATTAAGGAAATTATGTTCCGCGCGACAAACGCGGGGGTGTGGCCGGTGGGATATCTATCCCTCGTGACGGCGGCGTCCGAAGGGAGGGATGTGCGGGGGAATTGGCCGGAGAAAAGGGAGAAGGGGGGGAGGCTGGGCACGGACCGCTAACATATTTCCTCGCCCCCGGACCGGCCGGCCACGGCCAAAACACGTGCCGTCGTTCGCACACTGGTAATTAATGATAATAAAAGGAAAAAGCACACACTTTCTCCCTCTCTGACCGTGGAGGGGGCGATGGGCACAACACCATTCATCACACAGGGAGACTTGAAGCATTTAACCCGAGGTGGGGAGGGACGAAGCGGGCGGAGGACTGCAGGCGACGCGAAAGGGTGTGCGGAGCGAAATCCATCCCTTTAACGGACGGCAAACGGAGTGACGCAATGGTAATCACTTCTCTTCTATCATAAAAAAAATTCGAAGAGCGGTAGAGCACCAGACGTTGGCAGGTGGAGGTGACGAAGACCAAATCTAATATACTTAGATAGCCATGATATGGATTAAAGGACAAGTGATGAACAACAACTGATGTCATCTTGAGTGACTGCTTTGTAATGAAGCCTAGTGTGAACTAGGGAAGTGTGGCCACTGTGAAATGCCACTCTGGCTGCTCAATCTTTTTATGGATATACGAGTGAGAAGAGGATTAATAGTTAAGGTTGGCTTAAAGAATTTGAATCTTAATTTACGCGTTCTTCTGGGGCGGATTGAGGAAATCATGGGTGAGTCTGGTTGAAGAGACTCTCAAGGCTTGAGGTACGAGAGATCTCAGAAATATATGAGCATTCGCGAAGCAACGAGTGTGAAAGAGGTTAAAGAAACATACTAGGTTAAGAAAATATGCAAGATACTATCAGAAAGAATAAGTTTCCTGTTTTAGCCTAAAATCACGCTTTTTTAATGAATATACACTGATAGAGAGCGGACGTAATGGTGTGTATGAATGCGACGAAGTGTAGCTAGAGGACTGCAAAAATTCATAAGTACCTTTCAGTCGTGGGATAAAGCTGAAAATGCAACTCAGCGATCACTGGATTCTGGAAATAAGCCATTATATCTCCAGAGAAAGGCTTGTGATCACATACGCAATTTTAGTATTCCAATGAAAAAATGACTTGAATATTTTCACATATTTCGTTCACACCCAAGTTTCTCCCACGTTTTGAAATATTAAATGGTTATTCCAGTAGTGAGATGAAACTTCGGAATTTAAACTGCTTGTTCATTGCCTGAGGTACTTTATTTCGTAACGTATACTACTACCCCTTGTATAATCATTCAGCGTATTGCGCCCGAACATTTGAAGAAATTAGAAAAACATATCAAAAATATTTACTAACTTTACTTTAAAAAGAGATGCTTTTCAATTAGAAACTTATTCTTCCTTATTGCTATTTTTATAATGAACTTTTGATGCATTGTTAATATAACTATTGTGCGTTGAAATGGTACCACGTTTCCATATTTTTACGTGATATGAAAAAATTAAGCGCTCGTAGGGGATTCTCGAGGGAAATCCATTTGCACAAAAGCTACTTTAGTTCCGATATCCATCTATGCGTACGAAACTCAGTGTATTCGTACATGGATTATTGACCTTAATTATGATATCTTCCATTTACAGTATTTGCCATTCAAGAGCATAACTTGGTGACTATATTCGAGGTCCATTTAATGGTTAGTAAATCAAACCAAGAAAAATCTGCCGGGAAGCATGTGGACGTTAGGAAATAAGTGTGTTCCATTAGCCACCGGCAGTACATAAATTCTCAATCACTTAAGAGAGAACGGATTTGGAAGACGGCCTAATGAGGAAGAACTATAATGTGGAAGTTACACTCTCATACAGTAATGTAGTAAAAATATCGTAGTAGCAGCTTTCGATTTCTTAATTAAGCAAAGAAAATGTATAATATTCATAAAAACTTCAATAAAAAAAGAACTTTATAAGTAACTAAAGGCCAATGACGCTCAGCGCGTTAAGACTTCAAACAACCTCCTGGAAAAATAGAAATTGTTCGAATTAAGTTCTCATACCAACAGAATAGGAATAATATCTCATTAAAACGGAAGTCGAGTTCACAATTATAAGTGGATGTAAATTCTTTGTGAGACCAAGCATTTTAAATGATAATTTTTCCCAAACAGACTTACGCGATTACAACAGTGGAAAATTATAAGAATAATGATAAATATATTTATTTCGAAAAGCACCGAAATGACTTTTAATTTGATATTCAGATCGCATTTTTTTCTCGATGAAACATTAATATATTCATGCGGCCATATGACGTATTCATATTTGCATATGGCCGAATGTTACGTGTATGGAAATGAAAGACGATGCCCACATTTAGTAGCAAGATATAATATCTACGGTACCTGTGGTCTTCAACAGAATTTGGGACTTCTCTAGGCACAAGAGACTCTTATTCATTAATCCCTTGTCGGACGACAGTAATGGAAACCAATCGTTCGTGGCTAATTAATTGTATAGTATTTGGACGCAGTGAATATCTCCCATCGAATGGCAAGATTGGTGAATTCAGGCAGAAAATGGTTTCCTTATAATCGATCCGAATGTCACCTTTCAAGGCGTTTGGCTCGAATAAATTGGGAGTGACACTGTTAGAGTAGGTTGAAATATTAAAAAAAGAGTCTATTCGTGTTTCATGCACATGAAATACTTGCTGTTGACTTAGAATTGACTGATTCAATTAAGTATCTTTAGGTAACTCATCCAAAAGTCCCCATGGTACCTATTACTTTCTAGAGGGCTAATAAAAACTTTGAGTTCCTTTAAATGTATTTTGGGAAAAATGATTCAAAGCAAAGGGAGAGTTAATTTTCTGTTTTCGTCAGAATACATTAGAAGCGTGTATTGTAGACATCCGAAGCATTAAAAATAATCAATTATTTCATAATCGATCAATACCGATTGCAATTAATCGATTGGCCGGGTGCATTTAATCGATTATCGGAAAAGGTAGATGGGCCTTTTATATATAAGGTATTTAAAAATATATTATCAAATAAATTGAAATAACTTTAAAATGCCATTAAATACATAATAGTCCAAGGAGAGATTGGAGCTCCCCATCCCGAATATTCGGCCTCTTCCGCTCTTGTATATCGGGAAAATATTAAGAAAATCCCAAACTTGCCATGAGAAGAGTAAAAGAGATAGCCTTAAGGTAACCTCAATCTCTCCCATGGCGGAAATATGGAAAGTAGGTAGATTATTTTTGTTTAATTAAATATATTTAGCATGTTTATAAAATAGCATATTTCGCATGGATCATTCTTCTGTTAGCTTACTACTATTAAAAAATCCTACATAATTAAGAGTAGAATGAAATATCTAATCGTACAAACACATGGGTGTCGGGAGATACCGAATCGAAAAAACCAAAACATTTGACAACAACAATTGACATTGTTTACGACAGGATTTAGGGATTGGGGATCTCAAATATTGAAATCAATATTTATTTGAAGTAAATATGATAGAAAATACTTGTGGCTAAACACTAGGACAAAAATCCCAACTAAAAAGAAAAAAAAACAGCCAAAGTAATCCGAAAAATTAGGAAAGCACGGGTGGCTATCATATCATCACCATTCTCCCAAGTGACCGCAATACTGCCGCGCCATTAGTCCGCCGTCGCCGGACGACAATGGAGATAGCCGAACTCCGAGAGCGAAGCCTCCGAATAAGTCACCCCTGGCAGTCTCTGTTTGACGGAGAACAAGTGTGGAGTTTTTAAAGCCTCACGAACAGCCTTGGCCCTGTAAAAATACCGTCGCTCTAGTGACCATAATTAGAACTTAATATACTCTCTTGTACTCATAAAGACAAAGAAAATTTGTTCATTTCTCATTTCAAGATTTCACTTTAGATGCCAGTTTTTAGATAGCCATGCAGATGCCAGTTTTTTGCGCATCAGGGCGGATGCAAAATATCAGACCAGAAAGATAGATGAAACAGATCTAGGTAAATATACAAAAAACCTGATAGGTCTAACATCAATGTACCTATAGTTAGATACATAATTGGTGAAAATAAAGGGTGGGGACTGTAACATCGGTGGGAAAAAATCGACACACTAAATAATCGAACGTAAAATTTAGAATTATCATATAGAATAATCGGTTGTTGTCTTAGTCGATATGAGTACCAGGCACCTATAGTGTGAATCCAGTAATGGTGCCAGTTGCCCCAGAAACGTTTCATTAGTGGTACCGAGGAGGTTTGGCCTTGAGCCTCAAATATTTAAAAAAATGATCTCTATAAAATGAAGACATTCAAATGCTATGCAAGCAGACAGGAGCTGGAAATCACTCGGGAAAAGAATTTTTGACATTGGTTTGATATTATTGGAAAAAAATACACACGGCGATTCAATTCCGAAAGTTGAAGGCATTCTTTTCTTTCTCGCCCAACCTGTAACTTTCCTTCAGATCACGGATGGAAAATCGGAGAAGTTGCTAACAGAGCAAATAGATTTGAGGAAACAAGATCTGCTGGCCAAAACATCCTTCAAAACTCTTTCCTATTCGTCATAAACCTATCCATTTCGCTTTGGTTATCACAATCCCAGCCTTAAGCCACTGTAAGTCTTGCCGTACATACGTGCAAATGTTTAGACTATGGAAGCACGCTTAACGCATATATAATAATTTGAATTGTAGGTACAGTTTTTCGTTACATAGTATGTTAAATTTTATTATATGCTTATCTCAATACTATTTCCTCGTTAAGAAACGAGGGCGAAGAAAACAGATAGATAAAAGATATCCCAGTCTGAATTATACATCGGGGATAAGGATTCCTCACTATCTGTTAAAAAACACCTCTATTACCGGAAGTTTTAGGAATGCTAAGGAGTTACTCTTGTTTCTGGATAAAGAAGAAGCCATATACCTCATGTTTATAACATCTTCAAATCAACTAGCAGTTAGACCACAGTAAGCTTACTTAAAAAAATCTAGTGGAATAGTCAAATACGAATCACAACGCGAAAGCATTCCGTTCATATCAATGAAATTGGATTTAGTATTGGAGTAAATATTAAGTTCTACAAGCGTAATCCTTATAATATTTTGTATTTTTTGTTGGCTTGAAGAACATCATGTATTTTCTCTACTGTTGCCTACCTGGTGTTGTTGCATAGTAAGCCGCTGTGCTATGGTCTGCGTTAGTATTATTATTAATTTTAAGCACTGGATTTCTCGTCATAGATAATGTAAAAACTTTTCCAGTGACTCACATGCTTATTCATATTAATGGAAATGTATTTTATCGACACTGCAACATCGGCTATTTTCTCCACAGTAGCTCTACTGGTGTTGCCTAGGAAAGACTAGCAGTGAGTTATCATTCCTGTAATAGTTTATTTTAGTCTGTTATTATTATTTAAAGGCTTTATGTCATTGCCAATAATGAAAGGTAATGTATATCCGTTTAAAAAAACTTTTCGCATAGTTCCACGAATTAATTATCATGATATTCAACATGATTTATTAGCATTTTAGAATACGGAATGTGCATGCATGCGCAATGCATAACTTTAATTTCTAGAATATTCATAATACCTTCACAAAAAATATACGAAAAACTGAAAACATTACCGTTGAATAATTAATGCACACTAATTATTAATGCCGTAGTTGGGCAAGAAATTGTCTTAAAACTTAAACAAATATTGGTTGAGACATAATTGAACTGAAAAAAACCTCGCATATGAAAATAGTTTCGATGCTAAGCATAGCCATTAGGTGATATATATTATTAAATATGTATCCGCACATATAAGGGAGTCACAATGCATCACCGAGTGGAAATGAAAAATATCTGATGCAAAACTGCCAAGTGTTTTTCTCCACCTCTATCACGAAGGAATGTCACCAAAAATATAGATCCCTTCGTGTTAAACTTGTTAAATGCTATCTTGAAAGCTGCTAATCATACTGTATACCATTTCTATAATTTATTATGCATCCACATTACAATAAGCTTAGTGTTTGACGGCATGAGTTCAACTATGCACATGTTAATTCTGGCGTACCTTTGGGTAGCGTTAGCTTTACTGTTTCTCATATAGAACATAAATATATGTTCAAGAACAAAAAGCAATATTAGATTATTCGCAAAAGAACCCTGCCCTGCACACACAAGGAAATAATGAGCCAATCAGATCGAGAAACACATTCAATCGATTTAAATTCATGAATGTTATGGGGAATGGGGCTTAGAATTAAATGCAAGGAAGTGTACAGTTATGAAGTACTTAAAAAAGAGAACAGACAAACAAACCTCCATTTACAAACTCAGAGATAATTCAGTAGGCAGCGTTAACCATGTGAATTATTTAGGCGCCACAATTACATTGGATCTTGCTAGGCGAAAACTCACACGTGACAAATGCGGGGAAATCACCCTGAAGAAGCTAGCATTTGTAAAGATCCTATAAGGAAGACATGGAGAGGAAAAAGTGAACAAGACGCGCGATTTCTCCTTAGTTAGACCGCACATAGAATATAATGAGCCCATATATGAATCATATAACAAAAATGTTCACCCATGGATCAAAGAATATATAGAAAGAAGAGCAGACCGATTAGGAGATTAGTTAGCAGTTGTTATGAGAGGACCTAGAGCGTCAGGAAATTATTCCTTGTTTCGGGACGGGAATTACTAGAGGATTAAAATCTCAAAGCTAGGTTTAACTTATTTAAAACAATAAATACAGTAAATCGTTTCTTCCACTCACGAACCATGACCACAGCACAAGGAGGGGGCAAACAAGTACATACCTATATACCGCCCACTTACCGACCAGCTTTCTCCTTTCCTCTTATACACGGTTGGTGTCCTAACACCGAGCGCCACACGCCATTGCGAGGGATTGCGCGGTATTGTGAAGATGTAACTAGCCACTTTAATGCAACAGTTCATTGCACGGGGACTCGTGCCTTGTTCAGAATTTCCAAATTCGTTCTCGTTTAAAATTTTACAGTTGGCGCAACTAAATCTTCTAATGAAAATTTGTTAACTATTTTTTTAACTAAATTGATTTGATCCCATGCAAAAAATATATTTTAAACTTCCTACTAGTTTACTGATAAACGAACTTCAGCACCACATTTGTGCGATGACATTTTTATCTCTTGTTCCATTATCAAATCGCCGAGATCTTTCCCATCATATTCCTCCCTGGTGAATTTGGAGGAGTTCATGAAAATAAAAAAAACGAGAGAATTCCGCGTCCTCACACTTCGTTCCTGAATTCTTACGTTCTCTGTGATTTCAACCGAGATTTTCACGTCATGTCCGCCCGGATTCGTTCTCTGAGAGCGGACTTAGAAACACTGGGACATAGCCTCGGGCCACTTGGGGCAGTCACGCTGTCACACCGTCAGTGGAACGCAAAAGAGCACGAGGTTCCCCATACACCCCCCCCCCGTTTCCCGGACCGTTGGAAGTCCCCACGAGAGGAAATTCGGAATTTTAAATGAGAACGAGTATCTTATATTTATTTTAAGGCAGATATAAAAACTTCATGACG
This sequence comes from Calopteryx splendens, assembly GCA_002093875.1. Taxonomy (NCBI): domain Eukaryota; kingdom Metazoa; phylum Arthropoda; class Insecta; order Odonata; family Calopterygidae; genus Calopteryx; species Calopteryx splendens. The sequence goes on along the minus strand of LYUA01001688.1, from coordinate 507,855 downwards.
GATATTACGTTTCGTCGTTTTAAGACTATTTTTTTATGAGAAGAACCAAGTTGCCCTCTGCGAATGACATAAAAGAAAAATATCAGCTAAAGTAAATAAAAGAATTCAGACAAGGATATAAGTTTTCGAACGAACTTTTTACCATCATTGGGCATAGGCAAAAAATTAAGCAGAAGAAATGGTTATCATAGTAAAGAGAGAAAATGGAGAACGAATGCTCCGTTTCGCAGATGGCATCAAAATGATAACAGAGAAAGGGCCTCTGGCATAATGGAATATAATAGAACAAATGTTTCAAGGATTTAGATTAGAATTATGTATGAAGAAAAAACCCTAGTGTGTGAAAGAGGCTGAAGACACCTTTTGCTAAGAGGAGAGAAATGTGAGGTGGAATCTGTCTCCTACTTCAGGAGTAACGTGACATGGAAGGATTTCAATGCGCATCAAGGGTACCTATAAAAATTCAAGATGATAATTTACTTTGAATGAAAGGGGAAATAATACGCCAAAAGAAGACACAAACATTGAAGACATTGGTACTTGAACGTATTGAGGCTTATCAAGCATCAGATTAAGATTTTGAATTGTAATTATTTTTCATATTATTATAATTAAAATTTCATCCGAAGTGTACTTTTGAAACTCTATTATTGTGGCACTACGACTATCAGACACACGAACCACTGGAAAAATCAGACAATGCAAAAAAGAATGCTTTGAAACATGGTGCTGGATGAAGATGAAATAAACCAATGCAGCGAGACGGAAAATTATCCAAAAGGCACTAAAGGACTGACCCCAGCGGGGCACTATAATGGAAATAGATAAACTATCCGATTGAAGAAAACTCGAGGTGAAATAGATGTCATGGATGGTAGGTGGTATCGGCCGTTACTTGGTGAAAACGATTCACCATAAAAGGCAAACAAAAACGAAGTTATTTTTATCTTTTAATATGCCATGGAAACACGAATAGAAGGAAATGTCGAAATTGAAAAAAAACAAGGGATGGAAATACAAGGATTAATTTAATGGCGCATCCTCTACGGTTACGGGGGTGGGTGGGAAAGAAGCAGGCTGGAATATAATCTCTTAAGTTTGCAGAACTAAAATGTTTTATTCTACTTAAGGCAAAGAAAAGTACCCTTCATTTCCTTCAAACACCTAACCTAACCCTATAAAAATAGGTTGTCAGAAAACAGATTTTCAAAACACCCGATGCAAAGAATTCTCTTTTTAGCATTGCAATTCTAGATAAAGTTATCAAAAAACATTCAGTGATAGCATGCAAATTAATCAAAAATAAAATGCTACCCAATTAACTTCTACTTTTTATAATTGAATTAAAACTTTTCCATTTTTTGTGGGTGAAACACCCTGCCATATAACAATTGATGGCTTGTAAATGAATACGTAATTATCATGCAGAATGATTAATTAATTCTTTCAATCAGTTGTTTCTTCCCCCGAGCACCAGCTGTTGTCATTTCCTCCCTGCGACTCGCGTAAGGCAGGAAGTGTGTTTAATTCATGTATCTGGTGCAAACTACTTTTTTTAGAATCAGGATATTACCGGTCAAGTAACGTCGACTTATTTTACATAATTTCATTTCCTTGACGCGTAAGACAATTGTCTAAAATAGGAAAAATATCAATGTTTTAAAAAAGGAAAGGGTCACGTCCATGTTACTCGTATGTGTCGCACCGCGAGAGAAAACCATAAATATCAATGGATCCCAAAAAAAACGACACTTGAAGGTCAAACACCGACCAATCACCACCGATCCAAAAACTAGCCGGCCCACAGCAGGCAGACTTAAGTACCGAAACTACACTGCCTCCAAACTCCTCTTGTTACTGTAAATGTTAATGTAAATGGTAATGTTCTTGTAAATGTTAATTAAAGGAAATGTTAACGGATTTTACAAGTAATTAGTTCATACATAAAGAATATCTGAATACCATCATAAATAGCACTAGGATGATAAAGAATAGAAGGCCATCTCTGAACTTATTTACTACGATCCAATCCATAATAGCTCATTTTAAAGGCCAAAACTAATTGCTAGACCATTTTCCTCAGCCTCTAAGGAAAGCTAAAACATAAAAAAAACACCAAATAGTTTCAATCTGGAGGAGGGCTGTAGCATTAGCCACACCTGGGAACATTTATTTATTCCAAGACACCGATAAAAGAAAAAAAGAGCAACTCCGTCCCAGGTTAAAATTTGAAGGATAGTGAAGTAACAATGGTTAACGGCCAATTTTCATTTAGCAACTGCCACTTTGTGTGCGTGTGTGCGTGCATCCGAAAATTTCACACAAAGCAAAAAGACAGCACTTCATTCTAATGGTTTGCAAATCATAGGACGCGAAATACTGAGATAAAACGGATAAATTGGCACAGAGAATATGAGAAAATATGAGCTCTACGGCCGTGTTATATGAATATAAAATGTGTATGAGTGTGAGTCTTTAATCGTTCACTAACATTTGTTACGCTTGTTTGTTTTATATTCATGACACAGAGAAGCCGAAAAGAAATTATATAATATACTAATATCTATATCTCCATAATACATAGAAAGCAGCCGCAAGCGTGTGTGGCTGTGGTAAGCAGCAGCTGTGAATAAAAGGTAAAAATATAGACAGTCTATACACGAGGTGCACGGCTGTACTTGGTAGCGTTTTCCTCTCCTTGTGTTGTGGTTGTGAATCGTGATAGGTAAAAATAAATCTCTCGGTTCCAAATGAGGCTATTTCTCTAATGTTATCATCTTGCCCGACTTGCCTATGTAGTATAGGGGTTGGATTGCTTCCTCTTATGTCGCATTCAAAATATGTAACACGATTGATATCTCCTTTATAAGTTAAATCAGGCGCCGAGTACACATTTGATTTTATAGGTATTCCCAATCCAAATCACGTATTAACTTTGTTACGCACTGGGTTCTCTTATAAGAGCTTTTAACGAAATGGGCTGCCTTCCTATGTATTTTATTCATTTCTTAAATAAATGCTTTTTGATTTGACTCACAGCATATTCTATGTGTGGTCTATATTTTCATATCTCTATTAAATTTTCCTCACCATGTTTTTCTGTTATGCCCTGTACTGTTATATGTTCTTCTGGTATATTACGTGTTTACTATACGTAATGTCCGATGTAACGTTGACGCCCAAGTACCTCACATGGTCAACAGCTCAAATTGGAACATATTCTAGTGGGTAAGCGTAGTTTTGTTCACTTCTTCTCTTTTTTTTTAATTTTTGTATCACTATAGAGTTTTTTAATTTAATTCTAGACCCGATTCCGCACACCATCGTTTGAAATTATTTATGAGTCGGCCAATGTGACTTTTTGTTCCCTATAAAAGACGGTATCGTTGGTGAATAGTCTAATATTGCTTTTTGTTTTTCAACGGATGTCGTTTATGTATTTAAAGAAAAGTATTGGTTTTATAACGCTACCCTGAAGGACGCCATAAGCTACTTGTACGTAGCCGGCACTCGAGCCGTCTAATGATACTCTCTGCGTGCGACCGGCAAGAAAGTCCTGGATTCATCTAAGTGTGTTTTTGTTTATTCCGTAGTCTCTTAGTTTATTTATGAGTTTGGTGTGAGGAAACTAGTTGAAAGTTTAATTAATTTCCAAAAATATCGCGTCCAGCTGTCTGTTATCGTTTTGATTTTATTAATGTCGTGAATGAAAAGGTCTAGTATCTTTTCGCACGATCTGTTTTATCTGCCGAACTGGTTATTAGATATAAAGCTTTAGTTTTTGAGGAATAATATGGCGTAGCTTAAAATGATGTGCTCTAGTATTTTACAGGACAGAGAGGTTACCGACATTGGTCGGTACTGGACGAACTGGTATGTGATTTAACATTATTCGTAGATTCAAACTTTATTATTTTAAAGATTTATCGATGAATAATCCATCTGACGAATCCGTATGTTTCCAGACCTTGCTATCGCTATTTTCGACTGTTCCTTAAGCCCGCACTTCATGTGAATGGTACTATTCAGTTTCAGTGGTAAACCACGCGCGGGGCAGCAATCAACCGGGATCGCGGATGCACGTACGTGAGGATGGGAGAACGCCAATCAGAGGGATGGAGATCAAAGGAAATCAACGGAGGACATGCAACTCATCAGAATTTTTTTCAATCCCCTTTCGCCCCGCACGCGTACGATGCCTCTGAAACCCACACTCTCTCATGAGGTATCGAAGAAGAAGCAATACGCACATGTATCGACCTGAGAATGAACTCATGCAGCCGTGGATGCGACTTGAATGCGAATGAAGGATTCGAACGGGAAAATGAACGCAGGGAAGAAATCAATGGCTGAAGGGGCACACTATTTCTCCCTTTGGACCAATGCTCGCCAAGTCCTTCCGCTCGTTGCACGAATCCCAAGGGCCCAGTGAGGGCCACAATGGCTGGGGTTCCCGGAGGAACGGACCCCCCCCTCCCGCCACTACTCCCTCCTTCGTGTCGTCATCGCACTCGCATTCACCTGCCACTGCCCGCTGGCTTCAAAGAGACAGCTACTTTGGTCGATACGAGCGGATATAATAGAAATGGGGCCTCGTATTACGGCAAAGAATGAGGCAAGGAAATCTTTCTAATTTTCGTGAAAACCAGCTTACAAAGAATAGTTTCCGTTAAAATAAAACTGCACGGAGAGGTCCAGCATTGTTTTTGTTAAGTGCGGCTTCTGTTTTCTTCCGTTCTCACGCAGGATAAGAATTCACTGATTAAAATTACCCGGTGAAATGAACGTAGGGCGCTCTCCCTCCGTCACAACGTTCTAACCATCAAATGACCGCTTGAAAAGGATTTTCACCCGGAGCGAATATTCCCCCTTATCGTTTGTTGCCGTTGCTTATAAAACCTACTTGGTTATAATTAAATTATGTAATGATCAAAGAATTTCTTGGACTACTTTGAATTACACGTACATTGCATCACGCATTCAGTAGGAAAGGATTTTTACGTAATATACTAGATGCATTCAAATATTAAGCACCGTGTTTGCATTTAAAAAACTCCACACAAGATATTTTTGTTCTAATTTATCTTAAAATAATAGCGCATACCATGAACTTTTTTTTCGTCAGTTTCTTTGGCGTTTTTAAGACCCTTCTGATATATCATTTGATTGTTTTCTATACTTGAGAAGCAAATAGAAGATCCCGTCGCCTATGAAATACGGTCTGTTATCCCATTTCTGAATTCAAGAAAGCTCAAACCCGCTGAAATTCATCGGCAGATCTTTGAGATTTAAGGTGGCAGTGATGGAACGGTTAGGAAATGGGAGAAACAGTTCAGCGAAATCCGAACGAATGTGTATGATGAACCAACACCTCCTGTTCTCAAAGAAGATTTGGTTGGGAAAATTGATGAGAAAATTCGTGAGATTCGCGTTTCACTTTTTCCCTACTGTGCGATGAATTTGCCCCACTTTCAAGAGAGCTCGACATCATTCATGTTGGCCATCATTGCTGGCGCAGTTATTTGAATAAGGAATGTACAAACTGGTCTCCAGATACAAGTGCCTCAACAACGGCGGAAATTATGTCCGAAATTGTTTGTCATTCTCTTTCATGTAAAAATAATTTCAAACGAAAGTATTGTGGGTTAAGTTTTTTAATTCAGAAACTGTGCTTACTTTCTGAACGGACCTCATGTTTGGATGCTATTTTATACTTTTCTAATAGCGGACAAATTTTGATTCCACGAGACAGGAAATTAACTTGGATTCACCTTGATCAAAATTATCAAAATAAATATGAATTTGCATTATACGTCGACTGCACAATTCTTATTCTCGTTAATAATGGTCCTCATGTTTACCTAACAGCGTAACGTAATGAGTAATCATGAATTAATATTTTCTCTTTATCATTACGGCGCGCCGCGGCGTAGGCAGGAATCAAGTCATCGCCATTATAAGACAACTCAATTATTATGATGTCATTCAGTAATTACGAATTAACTCAATTATTAAGAAATAATTCACCGAAATAGATGTATTCATAACAAAAACACAATTAACCTTCGGAAAATTGCTTTTCGTGGCCTCTCATTACGTTTCTATTCCACCACGTCTAATTCAAAGTCAAGCCTGAATCCTTTCACTTTGACCCGCAATTTTGAATAACTGTAGCATAGACAATTAGGATACTTCTGTTTAATAATAAATTAAGACCGAATCTGAAGCTCCGCAGAGGTCTCCGTGGAGGGCGAAGCGTAGGAACGCCGGAACACACGGCGGAAATGGAATTAAAATGGACGAAAGTCCCACCCGAATTTTAGATTGCTCATTCCGAGGCGAAAACTCTCTCACTTCGATTGTCTCCCCTCGTCCATTAGTTAGGGAGGGCAAAGAGAGAGGGTGCTGTCATCCACACACACGACAGTGGAAAGACATTGCTACATTCACTCTCACGCTTCAAGCAGTTCACGCCCCGTCTCCGTCGATATCCGCATTCGGTTCCGCGAGGTAGTAAACTCACACGCAGATGGGATGGCTTTGGTACCCAAACCCGCCGGCCCTTGCTCCTAGACCCGTGTGTACGGAAACGAGGGTTTATTTCTCGGGGCACTTGAATGCCGGTCAAAAATGCAGGATGGCCACGCCACGCGGGCGGATATTAAGCGAAGCGAAATGTATCTCCTGTTCGAGGAAAAATGAAATGCGAGGAATGCTAGAACACCAGACACCACCATTGTAGGACAGCGAAAAGGAAATTGTTTCCCATGGATTGTTTTGAAAGATTAAGTTCCTGACGTTGAAAAGGGAATCTACTACCCACCGTCCGTCGGTCAACCCGCTGCTACTTCCGGATGTCTTGCGTTATGTCAGTCGACCTTCCAGGGCCAAAAGTGTACCCACCTGCCTACGCATTACAATAAACACGAGCGCGAATGCAACCACCCCGTGAATGATGACTGGGGCCTCTATAAATCACCTCTTTGTCATAGCCAGGAACCCAGCCCATGAGTGCGTGGCCGAGGAAATTAAGACGCAAGCCACTAAATATCATTTGTGGTGCGTGCGGTTGGCAGCCGCGGCTGCATACCAAACTCAATAATCATGTGACTGAGGAAAATTTTTCGAAAGATTCACTTTACTTAAACTATTCCCAAAGGAAAAATCTTTATGGGAACCTATTTTGCGAATCATAAATTTTGGTATTTTCAATCTTTTTTTGTGATAAATGATTGTAAGTTCGAGATTCTACATTTTACACAATCCTATTTAGATACTTGTGCCTCTAATATTTTATTTCCATGGTAATTCATCAGTTGGCAATTTTTTAAGCTGGTACGACTCCTGCTACGTCACAAGTAGGGTACAGCCTCAAGTATCTCCCAAGTCGGCGTTGTTTTAATCCGATAGGTTATCAGTGATATTGGAGGGTTTTCTCATTTAAATCCTCTAATAGCCTTGCATATTAATATGAATCTCTTTTTTACATAAGTTAAAAATAGGGGTGGTAGAAGTTTATGGTTAAATATCACGGTTTATAATAACACGTAATTTGAGCATATTCCCTCTTCTCGAAATATTTTTGATGTTGTTAAAGTGAGCTCCGCTGTTAGTTTATGAACTTCAGTGATACACCGTACGATCTTTTTGCCCCTCTGTATCATTATTCTTCAAGGCGAATCTCATTGAAAAAAGATGATATTAGATGAGTTCACTGAACGTCTTTTGAATATTTGTGAATAGCGGTGATCATCCCATGACAAAACTCCGTGGCCTTGATGTCCCCAGCCACTGAATAATATAAGATTAATCACAAACATTTACAAGATATCATGTGGGCCCATTAGGATAAGTATACTAGGTTTAAAATAAAACTAGGCTAGCCTACTAGCAAGAAGTGCTAAGGAAGAAAAATGAAAATTATATTAATAGAAAAAGGTGACAAATGAAGTCCTTCGAAGAGACGTTAGGAGAGAGAAGTTCATGGAAGACAATTCCAAAGAAAAGAGGAAAACTAGTTGGACACACCATGAGGCAAGGTAGTTTATTGTGACCAAAAGTAAAAGAACCACAGAAAGGAAGAAATATAGAGGAAGGGAAAGGGCAATTTGCGAGAAGAAATTCATGGAAGACGCATCGCAAGGAACGATTCGGAAATTAAGTTATTGGTAGTGAACAAGATGTAGTATACGATAATTGAAAAAGTACAATAATGCTATTTTCAAAAAAGTATGGCATAAACAAATCAAGATATAAATAGTCTTCAGTGAGGTCTTAACACACTCGTTTTACCTTCCAACCACTCACCTTATGAAACCATGTTTTTCAAATATGTATGTACCAGGTATGTAAATGATACCTCAAAGAGTTAAAATGAGCGATTTTATTCACGTAAAATACTTGAGTGTGACATTTGCATCGAACCTAAAATGGAAAAGACAAGCAGTATGTGCGGTGCTGAAGGAAAGTGAACTTTCATACTTATCGAATACTAAATTTATACTGCTATTCTAACATCAGGATAGCATGGAAATATCTTTAAATATATCTGCAAGACATCATCATAGAAGTTTGGCATCAACCTAAGAATAGAAAAATGAAAAAAAGAGTTTCATTTCACACAAATAAGATCGCGTCTTGTATAGATATCAAACATTCGGGAATCAGATCAAAAATTTTTATTTTATAAATGACGCAAAATAAGAAGGAAAGTCGTGCAGTTTCTTGAAAATCCACCTAGGCAACAGAGGACGTGGTGCATCATCTTAAGAAAAACCTGGGGTAGAACACACTTTGGGGAGAATGTTTACATAGAAGACTTACTGAAACAATAAAATGGAGAGAGTCCAATTCTGATGAAAAGCAAATAACTCTAATCTCTATTGCATTGGAAGACACAATGAGAAGTTCATGTAAAATGATTTCCGAAATAATCAATTCATTGAATTCTTACTATTGACTCGCAAATCGCGATAGTTAGAAGTTAGAAGAAATGATCACCATGATCACACCAATCACCCGAAAAAAAATATTAGGTAATCATCTTTTTTATTACATGATCAAAAGATTAATTTTTGCTAATGAATGGTAACCCCATATCATATCTTCCTTTGGTGTTTTATGTAATTTCGCTTCTTGCAAGCCACCTGACAAGCAAGTGGCATGGGGCAACCTTTTCTAGTAATCTATCATTATGGAATTATATAAGATAAACTAATATTTGTTTATTCTGTCTACCATTGAATCACCATTAATGGTGATATTGTGATCACGAATGGTTCAAGAAAAGTATGAAGTCTTAAGCCTATCAGTGAAAACGTCTATTTCTCTAATTTTATCCGGGTGGTCCGACCTTCCAATATAGTTTGGCGTCCTAATAATTTTCTTTGTGTCT
>LYUA01001688.1:466111-477190 GCA_002093875.1 Calopteryx splendens | reverse complement strand
AAGGGAATGCCCAAGGAAAAGGGGAAAAACGAAGGCACCCCAAAAAAAATGTCACAGAGTATCTAATAAAAACAGGCCCGTCATGTGCAATGCAGTATTAATGTTACATAATTGGCGTGTTTCTGTTTGAAAATGTCCGGCCCGACAATTTGGCGGGTTTATCCTGGCAAAGATCAGTCGACCTATCGAAAATGAATTCGTCTCCCTACCTAACACCTCTGGACCAAAGATGTCGCAAACTCTCAAATTAAGAAACCAAAATCTTCCGGTGAGTGTGCGGGCGCATTCAAGTGTTCCACATATTTGGAAAATAAAATATGGCCATTAAAAATATTACAAGCCGGAAAAGTTCCAATGTAACGTAAAAAGGAAACGATGAAAAAGCTAGGTATAATTTGAAGCAGATGCATAATTCGTCTAAATTACTTTTTAATGATAACAAGCGTTTAAAAACTTTTCTGCTGAAAGTTTTCCAATTCTCTCTCTTGGTCCACTGTCTTTTTCCGTAAAAAGTATTTTTTATGCTAATTTTCAAGAAAACAGTTTTTCTTCATAATCAGCATTTGTCAAAAATTAATTTTAGGGAAAAGGATAGAGATAACGTACCACTGTTTTCATCAGAACTCTGCTCATTAATTTCATTTAATTTCAAAATATTGCTCGGCACGAATACCCTTTTTTTTAGAATGACTAATGTAAAATTATTTTAAGAGATCTACCGCATCAAGTAGAATACTTTATTCAATGGTTGTACATAAATGTTGGCAACCATTTTCATCCGTTTTGTATTATATTTTTATATCGGATGGTGATTAGGACGTCATCCAAGTATCGAATCCGATTAGGACCGGAAGTGAAGTTGTATATGAGTAAACACGATACAATGGGGTCGTAATCACGTAAAGGTAAAAGCACTTGACTCGCACGGAAGTGATTTCCGTTGCAAGTTTACTCCTGTGAAATCGCCACCGAAAGGATGCTATTGTTGACCGTCGATAGTTTCTCACATTTGCGTTCTAAAGTTGTAAATAGCTGATGAATGATCATTTATAATGTGCTTTTAATTTTATAAATTGATAGATTCTTACATTTATATTCGAAAGTTATGAATATCGTTGATTATTTAAAGTGAATTATTTATACGCACAAATAGAAAGGTGTGACATGGGTGAAAATTGTGACATATAATAATAAATTTCCTACAGAAATAAAACAAACCTACTGTGTTTTACATGAAAACGTATTTAGCTTATTTTAAACTCAAAAGGTCCTGTTTCATAGAAAAGGGTGATTTAGAACATGCATAAAGCATCCATCCCTTGACGCACTGTTCTCTTTCAAGGGGTGTGAAAAAGCAAGAAACTGGTTGTAGGCTACGAAAGGAAAATTTCTCCATTTTATTTATTTCCTCCACACTGCCTTCGCCTTTAATACTCATTTGCTTCCGTATTAATAAATTACTGTTTCACACATGGTCATCTATTCTTGTGACATTAGCTAAAGGAATGCTAAAACTAAATTTATAAAGCTAGATTCAGCTAATTTTCTGAGCTAAAACTTTTTTATGTTCATCAAAACACATAAAATATTTTTCTTACTTAATTCAAGAAAATCTTATAGACATCTCCTATTGGTTAGGAATTTGAATAACGCTGCTACAAGAAACGGCAAAAAGTGGGTAAAAAAACAAATAACGAAGTGGCAAAAGGGGACAAAAACGTTGCCCGTCCCGAATTTCGAACTTTACCTTATAAACGAAGATTTTTGAATTTCTGACGCTATCGATGACGGCTTGCATTTCAAATACCATGGATAACGTGATGGTGGGGAAGAGAATGAACCACATTCAAATGGAACCATTCGAGCCACCAAAAGCTCTTCCGGAGGAGAGAATGCCACGCGACAGTCTTTAAAATTGTAATTATTGGGATAGGTATTTTTTTTATTTATGCCTTATTATTAAAACGAGTATATGATTTATAAAAAGTGTTTTACAAATGTGAATGTTATAACTTGAGTTTCATTATATTGGCGAATACGGGATAGGAAAAGGAGCACTAAAATCCCAATCAGTGAAGGAATTATTTTTTATTGTTTATTTCACTTTTTCATGATTAGCCGATTCATGGCGAACAATCAGATACTCTTTCGTTAATGCCTGTATTTTACTCAAAGAATTTTCTGCAACTTTCCTATATTCTCAATCTGCTTCACTAGCTAGCTTACATAAATAGAAGCGGCCCCCATTCTTGTTTCCATTGGAGGGTCCTGATTAGGGAAATAGGCTGCCGCTAACGCTAAACACATCAAATGATAGTGCGGTTGAAATACTTCTTACTTCATATGAATGCATAACTAGAAGACACAATTATCAAAATAAATCACATATAATGCCAATGCGGGGCGTGGTAGTCCAGTGGTTAGAGCTAGGTCTACTGACCGGAGGGGCCGGGCCGAGCAAATTCTTTTCAACTACGAGAACTGTTAAAAAAACAATGGTCACCATTTGTTTTCACAAAATACCTACTCATCCTTCAAATTTCATCCTCAAACTTCTCAAAGTATCTCTCCATTGGATTTACTGTTCTGTCCTACCCTTTTTCAAGTCTTCGCAGATATGCAGAAATACATTTTTGATAGGTCCTTCAAATGGCCTCAGCAACCTTCACCACTGTTTCTGATGATGAAAAACTCTTTTCACGAAGGTATTCCTTCATATTAGTGAACAGGGAAAAGTCTGCCAGTTACATCAACTCTAACTGAGAACAAACGTGAGCGCGAACGCCCTGTTGTTCTGGTATGAGCTGTCTCGGAACGCACCGCGCACAAATACGTCTCATGTGCAAAATTTCTGTTGCCAACGAGTGGTGGCACCCAATAATTTTTTTATTATTTCTAATTGTCCTCTCAATTTTATTCGACTATTTTTTCACACAATGGCCGCAGCAGTTTTAATCTTTACTTCCGTAAGAGCAGTGGCCGGAGCTCCGGGTCCACCTTCTTTTGAAGTTGATTGTCTCCCATCTTTAAAAATATTATGCTAAATTCTAGCATAGATTTAGGAAAGTGTGGGCCCTCTTTAATCTTCATATAGCATAACATAGGCCTTGTGTGACGATTTTTTCAGCCGAAAGAAAAGTTTCAAAGCAGCGGTTTTCCCCCATCGAACTGAACATGTTTCAAATTGCAACGGCTGCTGCTGAAGTAATACTAGAGTCAAATAAATGAAAATTGAAACACACGTTAACCATTAAGTTAAGAATATAGGAAAAAAATAAATTATTTTCATTAAAATGTATACGAATAAAATGTTTGCAACCAACTATTTATTGAACAGTCATCGTAGAAGTTGACTGATAGATACATCGCTGTAGAGCTCAATTATTGAACCGGCCAGAAGTATTTTTTTAAATCTCATGAGGTCAGCCGGAAAGCTATTATAGGATAATACCGAGCATGGTGATCTTCACAGTCGACAAATAATCTATTAATGCCGCGGGAATCAGTTGTGAGGGATCTTTCAGCGGCCATAGAAGTGGGAGGATGTGTTAAGTGAGTGTCTTAGGGGGCGAGAGGATTTCGAGGTCCGCAAGGGGGATTTAGAGAGAGCGCCCCCCTCAATTTGTGGGATAGAGGAGGGAGAGAGTCATGAGCCACAAACCCCCTCCCCTTCCCACGCCTACTCGACTGTTATGACGCGGCCCCACGCATCACGTGACCCGCCCCCACTCCTTCCCTCCCTGCTCCCACAGCCCGCCCTGAAATCGTCTTGGGAGCGGTCTTGGAAGTTGATTATTGTGGGGGAGGGGGTGGGAATGCGGTTGGTTGGCAAGGAGATGGCAGGTATGGGGAAAGGGGTGAGGAGGGCCCTTCCCATCTGTCCAAATAACCCCCCATCCCAAACCCCCGACCTTCCAAACTTTCCTTTTTAATAAGGAGAGCGAGCGTGGGGGGGAGGAGTAAAGAGGGGAGGGGGGAGAGAGAAGGACACAGGGAGGAGGCCAGAGATGAAGAAGATGAGGAACAAGTTGCTCCAAACTTTTGACGACACCTTCATAGAATTTTAGGAATTGTTAAAACCCCTCGACTCCCACGCTTAAAAACGCTTGCGTGCCCACGTTTGCGTGTCGCACGGGGGTTTTAATGAAAACTTTATTGAAGCGACGCCTTAGAAGGGGAGAGGGGTTAGAAAGTGGCATTTGCTTGAGAACGAATGCGGTATTATTTGCGACTTCGGTGCGTGCATGTCCCACGACTTACACCATTCCGTTCTTCACGGTGAATTATTACTCCAACGAGCGCGCTCTCCCCCACTCCCACGCCCTCTCCCGCGGGCGAGGGGTGCAAATTATTTACCCAACTGTAAAAGGTCATGAGGTCGAATCAATTTGATTCTTCGAATCAAGAGAGAGAGAGAGGTCACCACCACATCGATGATTTTGAGTTGAGGAAGGAGACTTACTGAAAGCAATCCAGGGCGTATACTATGCAATATTTCAGTTCATAAACGACTCAAAATAAAGATAAATTGTCCTCCACATTTCACAAACCATATACTCCACCAGAAAAAAGCAGATCAATGTTTGCGGTAGAAATATGGAAGCAATTCTCATCATTTCAATCGCTACTTATCATACGAATATCTTCAACAGTTTGAGATGACCCGCACGCAAATTCTAGCTACGTTTTTGAAGATGTTATAAGCAGCAGTACATTTATTTTTCATCTATAAAAAATCACAGTAATCAATCCAAAGGTATATTTGTAGGTGAAAGAAAAGCTCACCCAGTACTAAGCCCTACGGCGTGTGAAATTCACACAAAAGGATAGAGGGGGCAATTTATTTCCCTGTATCGCCTGTGATTTCCCAGGATTACCTACAACCCGAAAAATGGTACACAGCTTGGGTGAAGCTGAGGGTGGCCAGGGGCTTCACCCGGAATCGAACTAGGGCCCTTCTGTTAGTAGCTCAGTGCTCTATCCACTGAACTACAGCGGCCCGCATAATAACCAATAACGTTATTTTTTATGGCTGTCCAGTATAGGTAATATCAACAACCAATAAAGTAGCATGAGCAGACAAAAGGTGGTCTAAAAATATGATGGAATATAAAAAGGATTGACAATTCCGACAATAAAGCCCTTCGAATATTGGGTGAGAGAAGTAAGCTATTGGAAGGTAAAGGGAACTAACTTGTCAAATAACGAGGAACAAAAGTTAACTAACCGAAAAGAAAGAATACCGTAACATTAGAGAAGTACAGAGGACAGCTAGGGATACGCGAAGCGTGTGATTATAAACGTCACTGCAAGGAAACTTGATGGAAAGGAAGTTGGCCGGACTCAAGAGAGCATGGAGATCGACCGAAAACCAATCTTACTGTTAGTACCAAACCCACTCAGTAAAAAAACGCGTTATAAAAGGCAGCACTGAAGTTTCAATGGCAAAAATTCACCACATCCTTAATTGAGGTGAGAATTATACGAAATAGAAAAACCTCAAAACGTGAAAAGTAGCGTTCCGTTTGCCTTAATTGATGTAAATCATGTACAAAAGTACGGGCGGGTAACTCTTTGGCATATTTTATACACCAACGTCTGTTAAGACATTTGTAAATTACTTTCAATACAATAGGTTTTAGCATTTTTATTGTGAGCTCATTGCAAGCAGCGGATTTATAGTTCATAATTTTGAAACTTTGATACCCAAAACATCTTCAATCATCGCTGGGAGATAATTAATGCTAGGGAAATAAAAGGAAAACACGTAAGAAATAAATCACATCAGAGAGCGTGGAGAATTCAAAGCCCAAAATATATTTCAAAGGACCATTCACGAGACATATTTTGGGATTGCAAGTAGCTCAGTCGCCAAATGCTCACTTCCGAGGAAGCAGGAGCTGGGCGCGTTCTTCTTTAGCAAGCAACCAAAATAGAAAGGAGGGAAGGATTATGAGGTTAGATCTGTCTCTTAATCGAGAAGAGGAGCGTGGACGCTGCTTGGAGGGACGGAGGAGGAGGATACGGCGGATGAGGGGTTCATTTGAGATCCTTAGATGGAGAAATCGAATGAAAGCCCACCTTGCGTCTTGTAAATTCCAATTTCAGTACTCGAGCACTTAGCGAAACTTATTCTACGCAAAACCAAAACGATTAACTCGAACTGATTCAGAAAGTTTGGAAAAGAGTGAAACCCCGCAATTGCAGCATTTTAAAATTTAATATGGTATTTTCAGCGATGTTCTCTTTTAAACTTTTTGAGATGAAACTTTACCACCAAGTGGCGCATAAAACTGCCTCATATGAAACACATTTTCTAAGGAACAAAATGATTTCCGGTGAAACTTGGAATTTATTCATTATGAATGTTTTATGATTCTTGATGAATAATAAATTGAAGAAATAGCTTAAATTTCCGAATTCGCTCGGAAAAAGATTGTCTCCGGATTTATATTCATTAGTGTAATTAAGTCAATTAACCCGATGTGTACTGTAAATAAAAGCTCGAGCTTTTATAATATACGGGAAAATAATTACAAATAAACCATTCCATTTAATAGAATCAGATACCTTTGTCAACGAAACGAAATAATGTATTATGAAAGCAAATTTATTTGGAATACGGAAAAAAATGAAAAATTGTACAAGATTTAGAACGGAAGTGCTAATCTATGAATAATAAAGGAAATTAACTTACATATGAAACTTACACTCCGCAATATTCAGGTAAATGCGAATCTACAACGCTTCTGAGAACACCAAAAATATTTTCCAAATATATCATGGGTTTTCGCCGTTTTTTCCAAAAAGCGGAGTCAAATATGGTTGGGGCCTCATGGATAATACCAATCTGATAGTTTTTTATCGCTTTTTTATTTTCTGTATAAAGTATTACTATTTCCCGAAAATGTTCCCTTCATGTGTGCTTAGTGATTAGGCTACAGTCATCCAATATAAAATGTGTCCGAAGATATTTTTTTAAAAGAAAATGAATTTATTCTTTTTATTGCAAATGGTAGTGATAGTTTAATATCTTTTCTTCATTCCCTCTATACTACTACTACATACCTAATATTTTAATCATAAATTGATTTATATTTTCCTGGATTTATGTTATCCAGAACTCGCAATTATAAATTTCACTATTACATTAGCGTTTTCGTCCCGTAGATGATCACAAAATTGCATTTTATATGCCGCATGGAAAAATACGAGTTTGAAGAAATATTTCAAGAAAAAGTTATTCACAGATTACAAGGAATGTGTATTTATACACAAAGTTCATATTGATAATGAGAGCGAATATCATTAAAAGTTGAGAGGGAATGTAAATTAAGCAATTCCTCCAATGAATACATTACCTCATGTCATGGAACAATAGCGACGACGACAATCTATTGGAAGTTTTTCAGTTACCTGAAAACAAAATAATTGTAGCGATACAAATTTAGAGATCTTACAAACACATATTTTTTTCCTGCAGTGTATTAGAAATGCGTCTCCCTTAAAGCAACCTCCTCTTGTGCTCGTCTGTACTTCGCATGCTTCAAGATTGCCCTGGAATTCCCAGAAATATTTCCCCGCAGAACATTCTTATATATATAATGTTCGAAAGAGTGACCACACTCTATAGGAGTAATTCCTATGCCTCTCTTGGTTGAGAAAGGGTGGTTGCGACCCCAGCTGAAAATTTCCATTTTTTAAGTGTAAGTGTCCGCAGGTGTGAAACACATCTGCCAAATGTGTTTCACACCTGCGAATATTTTATAGGTTTCTCACCTGCAAATAATACTATATCTTCGCGGGGATATTCGGGTTTTGCGTAAATAAATTTTGGTTCTGATTATAAGTTTAAAACATCATGTAGGACGTACTTTGTTACTTCGCCTCCTCACGACTGAATCAATAAATTTCGGCATAGAAATTCTGAAATGGCTAGAAATAATCATACTTCAAGCAATATATTTTTATCTCTAATGTTAAGGTAAAAAAATAGCCTTTATTGAAACATATTTAGGCGGAATTTAGGAATTTTATATACCATCACGATGAAGGAGAGCATCATACAAAAAGTCTAGATAGTCATTTCTTACGCAAAAATGTTCGTGCATTTTCGCACGGGTAATGTCATCGTAATAGACGCTGAAAAGGGAGTGTGCCAACGGGAACGAGGACCGTTATTAACACATGTTCCTCCGATTACCTCTCTGTTTTTAAAGAAAAAATATATTAGTATTTATAAACTTCATGTATTTTACCACTGTTCTTTCCGCTGAGGTCCCTTATTTAAGAAATATTGTTACCTGAATGTAAATTTGCTATTTTACTGTATTGGTAATGACTCAAATTTTTGGTGCAAATTATATTGTTAAATAATGGTTATTATGTAGTATATGCAACATTTTCTCCAACATTCCTTCAAGGTGTTTTTCAATTTGGTGTACCTAATATGGATTAGGCGGAAAAAGGCGTTCGGGGCGGGAGCGGGAATGATGGCTCATTTACGGGGAGAGAGCGGAGCATCCAATATCGCCGGGAGCACAAACCCATTTCCAGGCCGACGGAAGAAATAGAAATCAACTCAATCGATTCCGACCAACCACAACGTACCTACAACCTGAAGGTCTGTTTGAAATGCGAGGGCACACAACCATCCCGGTATTGACCCCCTACTGTGTGTAAATTTCACACTCCGGAGAGTGTGGCAAGTTCCTTTTCACGTACCACCTGCGGTTTCCCACAAAGTTCCAGGATCCAGAAAATTACATAACTTGGCTTAGCTGTGGGTGTTCAGAAGTATCGCTCGAATTTGAACTCAAGTCCTCCCATTCCGTTCAGAACGTTTACTTCAATGGCCAACACTCTACCTTGCCTGCCCCACAATTTTTACGGATACAAAATTCCTAAAATATGCAGAGAGGCGGTAAAGCTCTATAAAATTTTTACCCACGCAAAGGCGAAAAGTCACCGTGTTGTTTACGTTATAAAAAGTAAGACAGAGTCAAGAGAAGGCCCTCAGTGAAAAAATACAGAGACTCGTTAAACACATCATTCCAGCTCAGACGATTAAATTATGGAAAGGTATTTCATTCATCATCGCTTCTTAAGTCCTTGTTTAGACAAACAATTTTTCTATCAACATTTAAGACGTAAGAAAATCTTCTAACGTTCATACAATGGACCACTACTCACTCACTTCCCGATGCAGAAGTAGGAAATGATGCAAAAAAGGAAAATTTACCTTTTAAATGTTGGTATAAAATAATGCGAAAGCGAAAAAATAAGCAAAAACAACGAAATAACTTGATAACTTGATTGAGGAACCTATAACATTCCTTTGGAAAACTACTTCTAGGACAGATAAGCATGAGAACTCGATCACCATCGACCGATCGGAGATTCCTTTCGTTGGTAACATAAATTATTTCAGAGTCAGTATCTTAGCGGAAAACCGATGAGTGAGTAGGTAAGTATTTAACTTGCTTTCTCAGCATGCTATTTCTCCAAGAAATAACATATTAGCCATTATAGTTATAATAAAATAAATCCACAGTAACTATACATATCATCGGGTTATATTTTTTTCTAAGCATATCATTTCGAACATATTGATTTTCATCATCGTATGTAGCATTTTATGTATTCTGTCCACGAATTATTGCATAAAGACGGCTTTTGCTTATTCTTTCTTCTTCCTCACGTGGCTAAATATTTGAATGCAGTGAATATCTGTTACATAATTACATGTGAATGCTAATAGGAGGGAAATGAATGAGAGAAGCAACATTAAAGTAATCTCATAGAAACGTCAATAGAAATTTGAAAGTCGTTCTTCTACTTTGAATGAAGGAATATGAACACCACAGCATGCTAAACCAAACCCGTATTCGAGTATTTAACCCGAAGGTCGGTTTGATTATAAAGTATAGAGACCACTTCGTATTAAGCCCTCCGCAGTGTAAAATCCACTCATTCAGGAAAATAAAATACTCACCTCTACCTGGCTAAATATCTGAATAGCAACATGCAGTTTCCCATGGAGGTCTGGTTTCCCGAAAAACCACACAGCTGGTTCTTCAGAGTCATATGCTTTTGACTTCTGGTCCTCAGACCAGGAGCAAAACCCTCTTGACATTAAAAGACTACATATTTTCTAATAAGATTAATTATCAAATGTAGTTTACCAGTCAAGGTAGTTTTTGAAAGACCCAGGTACTAAGCACTACTACATTCTAAGCTCCAACTGATATGACACTAAATACCCTAACATCACGCATTGCAATACACTATCTTTAACCCTGCATACCTTCATTTCGTCAGCATGTCTAATCTTTTTCTCCCTATACCTCGCTTACTCAATATTCTCCTCTCCATCACAGTCTTCAATAACCCAGTGCCACTTTGTCCTGCATTCAATTTTTCAGCCGTCTTTGAATTTCTCCCTACAAACTTCTTTTCTTCCATATGGAGAAGAAAGATGGTTGTTGATTTCGCTTGATTTTGATGTTAATTTTTTACCCTGCACAGTATTCTTCGTTTGTTTTCTCTTCCGTCCATTTTATTTTTCCTGTGTCTCTCCACACTCACTTATCTAAGCCTCAATGAACATCAAAAACTTCTAGTCTGCGTTAATGCTCTTAACTCAACTACCAAGTTTCGGAGAAGTAAAAATAATCACGTTCCATATCCCACCGCACGAAAGTATTGATGCTAGCCTATGACCCAAAAGAGGACACAACCTCCTCCACCTGGAGGAAACTTGCATCTGAATATGAAACGGAAGGTAGTCGGAGGCGCGGTTGATGAGTGGGGAGATAGCTGAGCCACTAATATGACGACCCGGGTTCGATTTGGATGATGTATTGGATTCTCTCAGCCTCACCCAAGGTATGTGATTTTTTCGTAGTTAGATATTCCTGGTACGGGGCAATGAGAGAGAAACTACCCTCATTAGTGAATTTCAAAAACCGTTGGGCTTAGTGCAAACTGAGCTCTACTCTCACCTTTTTAATAAACCCAACCACCAGGTTAAATACATATGCGAAAAATTCACAGTGTAAAAATCATTCGCCTGAACCG
>LYUA01001688.1:432125-445081 GCA_002093875.1 Calopteryx splendens | reverse complement strand
ACCCAGGATGACCTGGTACCCGAAAAATGGTAAACAGCTTGGGTGAAGCTGAATCGAACCCGGGCCTTCCGGTTAGGACCTCAGAGCTCTAACCACTGGACTAGCATGCCCCTGACTCGATGTATAACAAAAGAAAATACAGTTATATTATTTAATCACTGGGTAAATATTTAAAAACTTATGATAAACCTGTAGATTAGAGATTCTTTTCTAAATCTAAACCACGAAGTAATCTGTATAGGTAACAACTATTGATTATGGAGAAACAGGATGAGAACATTTTTATAAGCATTCTCTCTGGAGTAGAAGTAAACATATTATACGACATGAAAGATTAAGCGGCGGACGAAAGGTAGTTAAGGAGCGCAAAGAAAGTAACAAATAACAATAAATTTATCGTAAAATTTATAATATTTCAGAAGAAATAGCTATAGCTTAAAAGATAATAACATGTTTCCCATTACGATACATGTGACGGCTTACGGAGAATATGAGATGAGAATATGAATAAGGATGCGCCTTTTACATTACCGATTTCACCTTCTATTATTCATGGTTTAAATTATCGGGAACGCTTTGAATAAATAGCGACCTATTATTTTCCCCTAAAAGGTCTCCTGAACCGCACACTCAGTGACATAAAATTTTTAAAAGAATGAATATCACAGATCTGACCATCCCCCCCGAAAACGAGTGCCTACGTGCCCACGGATTTTTAGGCAGCAGCGGTTCCTGGACAGTAGGTGAACTGGAATTATTTACACGACCCAGCGGGATCCCGTCCAGCAGGCGTGATGTGACGAACTTTGGCAGAGTGATTGTGCGGCGAGGGAGATTGTGATCGCGAAGGGGAAAGCAGAGCTCGAAAGTATAAATGAATACAAGAGCATGCAGCGCCGCCGGGGTGGTCCCTATAAGCAGTTGAGGCGAGAGATGTGTTGTCGCGGTGCGGGGGCGAGTCGTGGGGGTGCGGGAGGGGAAGAGGAGAGAGAAACGCATCAATCATCGAAACCAAAATTAAAACATAAAAGATCGGCAGATGAAGGCAGCTGTGACAGCGGCTCTCCTCTCCCGAAAAGGATGAAACAAAATCCGGTGAGAAAGGATTTGTCCCTGATGTTTAATTTGACGCGACAATCGAAATCCCGTAAATTCAAAAAAAAATCGAAAGCATCAGCGCAGATTTGGAGCGAAAATCCGCGACATTTTCGTAAAATAAAATGGAGGGAGAGGGAGAGATTTTTTTAAAGGGAGATGGGGAACCACGAGAGAGGTGGATTGGGACGAGAGAATGGAGGTTTACTTGCTCGACACCAACCTCACCCTCCTGCCTACCCTCTCGCCTGTCTTCCACCACCACATCCTCTCATAAAGGAGCTGTACGGACGCTCGTCTAGGTTGTGTGGTGTCCTGCGAATCTGTCGCGAATTTAATAACAAGTGCGACTGGTACAGAACTTTAGAACGATACAGAAAACTCGGCTTTCTGTTCACACGGTATTACGAATTTTTCGGAGCCCAAAACATATGCGTTGATTAGACCACCTGGATAGAATAATTGAATTGTTTGGCCAAACAAAATTTAAAATAATCGTTCTTCCTTGGCACGATCAGCTTCACGAAAAATCGGAATTGGGGAGCCTCAAAAATTCAAATAGAATACCGCACTTCATATGCCATTCCATTTACGAACGCTTCTTGTTTCCTCACATTAATGTACATCATTAAAAAGTCGAGCTACCGTCACCTTCCCCGGAGGCGGCTTGCATGTTGTAACGTAGATGCAATTGAAGTGCCTGCGACCTCAAACCGAGGGTACGTAACATTAAGTCGGAGATGGGAGCTAAGGGGGAAATTCCAGAGGGTGAACTTAAATTCTCCACCCCGTACGCCGCTTAGGCGGGTCGCGGATTGAGTGACAGACGCCAATCCAGGGGGAAGCGGGCCGCGCGCGCTTTTCGGCGTTCATTTGTTTGGGTGCCATTTTGAAAGCCGCGCTGCCATCACCACGCCATCTGCAGTAGTTAGGGAGGGGGGAGGGGGGGGAAGGGTTCCGCGGCGGACTTGACAGTTAATCACGGAGACATAAAAGGCGAGCCGCCGCCTTCAAAAAGCCACCGCCGCCGTGAACGCGCGGCGGTGGGGAAAAATGAGGGGGTGTCGAAAATTTCCATTTTTCATTTGGAAAATGAAAAAGGGAAAAACTTACTTAGTGCCTCTCCCTTATCAATCCAACTCTCCCAACGCCCCGGCATTAAGACGGCTCGATAAGCATTTTGGCATTAACCAGCAGACGCCAAAATGTCACGGGCTATTTGATCAATTATGAGATCACGAAGTCAGCGGTGCATCATCAGCGATGCAATATTTAGGCGCCAGGAATTTGGGCAGAAATTACATATTTAAAATGTGAGAAAATTACAACCAATTCCAAAAGCAGAGGCATATTCTACCGAGGAGGTTTATTTTGGAGATAAAAATGTTATCCCTTTTAAGCTTCGTGTCCGCACCACATCGCCCAAAACTACCGCATTGAACTCTCGCTAAATCCTCGAAAGGTCGGTCCATTATTGTTCGCACTCTTATTCGAAGGTTGCTTAATCGAATTTCATGGAGTTTAAAAAAATCGAAGGTGTAACTATTTTCCTCAAAAGTTTTATATAACGTATAAAAATAATGTACATAAACAACATAAATCTGCATATACAGCGGATAGCGAATTTCATAGTGAATTCTAAAAGTACGACGAGGAAGACCGAATTCGATCAACTTTTTTTAATTATTTCATTTTGTTGAGCTAATAGAAAATTTACCAAAAAGATTTCACGTTGATCGTGAGCATAGATTAAAGACCTAGGGTCTTTACTCTATTTCATGAGTAAATGCTTTCCACATAGCCTATAAAATACTTGAATGCAAGGATATTCAAAATTCATTCGTGCATTTGGGGAAATTCGGCGAACACTGAACAAATATTGAAGATCTAGCCATCGGCCCCGAAAGATTTTCAGCAAGTTTCCCAACTCTTAATTGCCGCTTACAGAGCTGTAGAGCATTTTAGACCTGTCTCGTAATATATCAGGAAGCAGATCAACTTTCACAGGCTGCAATTAAATGCCGATAGATACTTGTGAACTTCGAAAAACTATTCTCAGTAGTTTTAATCACCTAAACTGCTGTTGAATTACGATTCTCAATCCTAAAACTCCTTAAATCCCGGTAATAAATGCCTCACAATATTTGACTCATTGAACTTAAACAAGAAAAATGAGGATACTCTTGGTTTTGGTTCAATACGTATAGAGAAAATGCAATGAAAAGGTCTGGAATTCAATTTTTTTGCTAAAAAAAGGACGCCACGTTCTGAAAAAAATGTGATAAATTATAGGCAGTGAACAAAACTTTGAGCGAGTGAAAAAATATGCAACAGGATCCCAGAACAGATTTGAAAATTTCATTAGCCAATTAAAGAATTACAACCGTTGGACTGTTAGAATAGACGCAGGAACCTAATGATCTCAGCTAAATATACTACATACACTAAGTCGGAGTCGGAGCACGTGTCGTAATAAATCCTCATATAGCGTGAAATAGTACACTGTTTCTAATTATTCATTATGGGCTCTTTCCAACATATCGGTAATACCTTAAACTGTAAACGTAAATTAATATATAAGTAAAATCATACAACCCTAAACTCCACCTCCAGCTAGTTTTCCTTCCCTCTCCTTGAAATATGTTCTTGCGCATCTGGTGCAAAGTACCTCAGCCCCTGGGAGATGCGGTCATTAGCGTGCGGGTCTACTCCCAAGGCGTCGAATCACTCTCCCAGGGCCTCATTTGCAGTCACAGCGAAGTGCGTCAAGACAGGGAGCGGTGGCCTCATAAATTAAAATGGCAAACGGGATGGGACCATTGAAATTCTTGGGATGGAGGCAGTTTCATTGGCAGCGGGCCCAAGGGTATTGCCGCTCCGATTATATTGCTTCGAAGGCACTTAAATAGTACTCTAGCACCACTAAAGGGCTTCTGAGGACTTGAATGAGTTCTTCTCTGCAATGAACAACCCGAACAGTGTCAAGATGCATATCAATGGATGTCACTGCATCAGCACAAACACTCAGCAAGACGCCACATGGGCGTATGGCAGGGAGTGCTAGGATACAAGCCATGAAAAGAGTGAGAGAAGTCTATCAAGTCGAGGTATATATTAATTAATTAGTTGTCCTCAATTTTTGTAGAGTGGTCGCAAATTGTATGGGGGAAAAAGTAATCATAAATTTATCAAATTAATAGTAGGTATATCCCTCTAATTTTTTCATCGCATGGCATAACAATCTCGTGTGAGTTAAGCATTTCTCCCTCAGTGACGGGAGCAATAGCGATTAAATTGATGATAAGTACATTTACATAAGTAACCGTTGAGTCCTCGTCTCTCCATGGGCACCTTTTCTTGCAAATTTTAAATTTCTTGTATCGAGATATATTTACCGAAGAATATTACAATTTTACTTGAACTTTTAAGTGGTTTTGCTATACTTGATAGGAATCTGAAGTAAAGGCAGAAATTGTCTATTTTGTGCAAATAAGACATCAATCGCCTTGGAGGGTGATATCACTGAGGTAATACAATTGTTACAGGAAAATAAAATCAAATTATCCTTGGATCCTTGGAGACAGGAATGCTATCGTTGGAGAAGGCCAAGAAGGAAAAACATTAGAAAGATATGGTGCAGGGAAAGAAACAAAAGAGGGGAAAGACTCTATGCGTCTTTTGGAGTTCCGTGAAGACCAAAAATTATTTGCGACAAAGGAGATACTTCAAAACCAGTTACGAAGGAAATATACTCAAAAGGTGGCCAGTGATTGGAGAACATTGACTAAATTGACTAAAAACTTGTCAATCGGAGAATTATTAAGAAAGTAATCTAACAAAATTGCATAAAATAAAATTAAAAAAAAGAAAATTGTCATAATATATTGCTATTGAAATGTACTGAACAGGTGGAAAACGCTTGAAAACCCACAACGATGAATTTCCTTATTGATCAAATAACTTTCACAAAGGTTGGTATAAGTAATAAAAGCAAATATAAAAACGGCAATTTTATAGTTTAATTTCAATACAGTTTATTTTAGTAAATCTTCCAATTATAGATACAAAATTAAGATTCACACCATTGCCATCTTCAACACCGGATAGGGTTGAATTTCGAAAAATAGAGTAAATTTGTTTCTAAAACCATATTATAACCATATGCAGCCATAACTATATTATGTTATCAGTAAGGAGATTAAAAAAATGTTTTATATTATATTTTAGAATATATTATAAACATTGCGTTATTTTTTTAACATCATTAGTCTGAATTTTGTTCAGAAAATAAATAATACCTGAAGTAATTTCACCATAGTAGCAATAGCAATAACTATTTTTTCGTATATAAAAAACAATTGCGTACAATGCTGTTATAGTTAGTTAGGAAGCAATAAATATGTGGTGCTTACGAGGAATGATGAAAATAAAATAAGGAAGTACTTAGGGGTGGTTGGGAAAAGACGCCTTCTAGAAGAAGGTAACATAAAACGATACTAATTTGGACAAACCCTGAGCAAAATCAATTGCTCAAGACTCTAATTAAAGAAAACACAAAGCGGAATTGGAGGTAAGCCAGGATTAATTACGGGAAGCAGGTGATGAAACACGCTAGTAAAAGAAACTATGAGGAAAGATGAAGATCAACAATTAACAATAAGGTTTAAAGAGTTGGAAAAACTATTTCTCGGATTGATAACCCATGATAATGATGAGCACGTCCAGCTGAGTGATTTTGATTTAATCTCTAAGAGGTGGCGAACAGGGAATATACAGCATCTACGTCGGATGCATCGTCGGCACGTTGGAACGAGACAACCTAATAAGATATACAAGCTGGGATGGTTAGAGGCCCCCCCCCCCTGCAACACGCCCTAGCGGCGGCTTGCGGTTAGATTAAGATTTACGTCACCCCTGGAGTGCAGTATTCGACTTTAGAGCTCAGTCTGTGTCATGGTTAGAGAATGAGACACTTTTAATTGCAGCGAATGCATTTAAAGGCATCCCGGTTTCTTTTATGGACGTTTTCATAAATAGCAAAGCGAATGAAATTTATTGTGCAAGTATTTATGGAATGAGTATCTAATTGGCAAACAGCTTTGTTTTGGTGCTATCACTATTTCATGTTTATTATATAATTTATGGTTCAAAATCTTACCATCTTATTCTTGAAGATTTAATTCCACCATTATTGGTAATTAAATCTTCAAGAATGAGCTGATTAGACTTTGAAGATAAATTCATTTTTTTAAACTGATTTATATTCTAACAATCGTCTGAAGGGGGTGTTAAGGCACTTGCTACCAGAAACTAGATAATCGGGGAAGACAAGGGGTCAGGGATAGGGTCTAGCAGGAAGAAGTTTGGTGAGAAGGGGAAGGGTGTCTGAAAAGCTCACTGCTGGGAAAGGGTCGGTGCCGAGTTGACTCCCGGGCGGCCACCGTCGGCATGACGTTTCTGGGCCAAACAGCCTCCTGCCTTCGGCCACTATTAATGGGAGTAGCTCTTAAACTGAGAGAGAGTACTCCATTCGATGTGGAGGGCCGGCAGCCGAGTGTGTGTTTCACTGCCTCTCTCTACTCTACGCCTCGGACCGAGGTAGTCAAGAACAGCTCAATCGAATTGAAAGTGAAAATGCACACAAGTGTTATAAACAAAAGAGCTCACGCATCTATGCTTTGAGTTATACATATACGAGTGCACGAGTGTAACGCATGTGTCTGAACTGCGGAAGCCAATCACATTACGAAGGAAGTTCAAAATTTTACACAGAAAAACACAAAAAGACAAAGTGAGCACACTAGTATAGACGCAACTTAACAAATGAAAACAGTTTGAGAAAACAGGGAAATTTACTGAAGGGGAGAAATGGGGGTAGTATAAATTAAAAGCAGATGAAATGCTAATCATATCAAATTACTATGAATGGTGGCCGTATTGCTTGGAATTCAACGATTACCTAAATATTTCGTTATTTTTTCTGACTTTGTCAAAATATTGGCAACTGGAGAGTCACAGGAACTGGTGAACGTGTTATATGGACTCCTGAATAAAGAATTTCTCCTACTTGTGACGTCATATATTCTTATTTTTCCAGATAATCTTGTTTCATGCGTAGCCTACGGCGATTTTTAAGCCAAATAGAAATAATTTGCACATAAAGAGTACTTATGTACGATGTCATCACAACGGACGTTACTTCGCACTGGCACGGATAATGTGTGACCAGGTGCCTTCGCGATTCTTGTTAGTAAAAAGTCTTCGTGACGCGAGACAATGGAACGCCATTACAGCATTTTCACCCTAGACATCTTTACTCTCTCCCATAGGTATTTTGCACGTACGGTGTCGTATTAATTGCGTTCCAACTCTTGGGGGAGAGTCTAAAACTGTGGCTTCAGAGAAAAACGAAGTTTGTCTCAGCACTACGAGTGGTGGATGCCCATCACCAAGAGACTCTAAAAAATGTTTTACTTCTCAAGAAAAAAATAAACCACGCAGTTCATACGTTAGATGCACTCTATACGCCAACAAAACTCAGCCACTATGGATGTAAAAATGTTGATCAATGAAAAAAGAGTACATTTTCCTAACACTAGTTATTACACAATAAGTGACCTGCAATCCATATTTAATAAGGTATTTAAATTAGTTGAATGATAATATTATTGAATTTAATCAGCAGATTCCTTTAAAAATAAATTATTTTGAAGGTAAAGTCAAGAATTTCCCGGGAAAAGGCAAAAAATATTTTAATTTGAAAGTCTTAAACATTCAAATTAAAGCAATTAACATTCATAATTGTCTTAATATGACTAAATTTAATGACTAAAACATTGGGTCTCATAGGTGTATGCTCTTTAATAGATTTCTATTGTTTCTACTAAATTCTTTTGTAAGGCAATATTGCACCTCAATGTACAATAGCTTCGCCATGCCAGCGATTCTACATCGAATAACTATTAGCAAATAAAGAAAATACGTTGCTCTTTAATTTCCTTAAACAATAAATTGGAGAGAACAAATTTGTTACTTGATAAGCTGCATTCATTATCTCATGAGAAAAATAGATAGTCTAATTAGACGTCAACGGTAACTATAAAGGATTTAGAAATTTTCAAATTTTCAAGAAAAATCTGAGGATTCAAAATCTGAGTTTTGTTTTTGAGGGTAGGTTCTACCATAGAGTAAAGACCCTATTATGTGTGAAAATAATTGCATATTCAATATTATTGCCCTCAAAAACCTAAGTGCATCAATTTTTGTTTGAATCCGATGAAATTAAATAATTATGATCGTCTAGCAGGCATTGGGCCCCATCGTGCGTCGTCAAAACCTATAAGCCCCCGCCTCGCCGGTCGGGCTTATTTAAATATGCCCCCGCGATCGCATCAGATCCTACCTCAGGTCGATTTGGTGGTTTGGTTATCTGAGTTCCAGCAGGTTGGTGACCGGCTGTCTTCTCCTCTCCTCGCCCAGTTCATCCGAGCCGCTATGTACGACTCAATACAACCGAGCTTCTAATAACAGTTGAAAGATCCAAGCTGAGTCAATTGGGGTCACAGCAACACAGAGTCACTTGGGGCCGAGGCTTTGAAAAAAGTTCCAAATCAAATTCCATCGATGTTGAGGAAGTACCTAACTACGTCAATTTATATAGCGTTTCTGGTATAGGTAGTGAGCACTCTATAGGGTCTTTACTCTATGGGTCTACGTCTTCAGAATTTAAAAACGCACTATGTGTACGTTGGTGTGCAATTTTTTAATAGATTACTTTCATTTCCGACTTCTATCTGCCTTAATCAATTCCGAAAATGCAATGCCTAGGTTAGTCTTATATTTTACTCATCTTATTTTCTGATACATTATTAAGAGCCCTTTTCTTACAGTTTCAAATATATATTTCCAGGATACCGTGAATAGTTTTTGACGTCATTAACTTACTTAGCCATTTAAGCACGATTAAGCGGAAATCCCTTAATACGACAGTAAAAAATGCAGTAAAACCTTTTTCTTTACTCCATCTCTAGGGTTTGCAAAAAATAATTCAGATTTTCAGAAACTTTAACTGGTAAGCAGTTACTTATAAGCGTTGAAAAGTAAAGTTTTTGTTTATAATTTCACCAGCAGCAATTAAATTTCCATTCTCACCTCTTAATTCACTTAAAATAAACATCACCGCTTAGTAAAATCATCATCAACGATTTCAATCCCAATGCTGGTTTGTAGAAACCCTCCAAGCCTATTCCTATTCATTCCTTCATCACCAAATAGTAACGGATACTTCCCAACATTTTGTCTCTCGTAATTCATTCTCGGTGTTCCTTCTCTTCCCTTCCTCTTCGCCCCTTCCATTTCGCTCTTCTGCGAGCTATCTCGCTTCGGAAAGTGCTCGATTAGTTTTCCTCTCGTTCCTGACAGCGTCTTCCTTGAGCTTCTCTCCACGCCCATTCTCCGCGAGACGTCTTCATTTCTCACTCACTCTGGTCATTTTATCCGGATCATTCTTCCGAAGCACTACATTTCCCTCCCAATCTTCTTTTCTCTCTCTCTCTCACTCCTGCTCCCCCTTCTGTTCACGTCTCGCATAATGCGATATTCGTGTGAAAAATCTTAGATTTGTTTCGCACGAGAAAAATAAGGGTAAATTAAAAGCGAGTGGGAAACCAACCAGGGTGCTTAGACGATAAAGTGGGCAGGCATTCCTTGCGGATGTTCAATTATCCGAGGACAGGTTGGACGGGTGAGTTGGTGGAGGGGGGCGGACGGGCGAGGCCAGATGGAAAATAATTCCCTAGAGGCCTTTCCGCGCGAGCGATGCTGAGAAGCTCCCATCCGATTTGAGGTCCGAAAAGGAGAGCTGGTAGTACGCAAGAAGCAAAGCCAACTGATAAATGAATCGCACACACTTGACCAATGAGGAAACGGGATTGACACAGTTGAAATTTAGACTTCCCATTAATGTAGGGTTGCCAAAAAAATCCCACATTGGTTGCAAAAAATGTCTTCACCACTATAATAAATACATTTTTGAAGCGTTTAACAAGTGTTACATGGACTTGCGAAGTATTTGAGCATACCAATGCCAGAGTATTTATTAAATTAATAGACAGGGGGCCCAATAAGAAATTATTTTAGGCATATTTAAAGTGACAATTGCCGTCACGAAAAGCTGGGGGGATTTATTTTAATTTGGTGCTCGTCGACAGTTTACATTAAATTTTGCAAGTATTTTTCTTATGAATCTTGGGTTGAAGGACTACTATTAGGCAATTGAGACAGCTGTACAGAGGGACACCAGTATTTCGATTCTTGTCCCGGATAGTTTCACTATTTGTGAGAAGGAATTACCGGTTGTTATCAAAATATTAACGCACATAATATTCATCAAAGAATTCCGAGTGCGGAGAATGGAATTAACGGAGAATGGTCGGGGGGTGAAAGTAGTAATGGAAAGGAAGGCGAATTTAGGAAATAAACTAAGGAGTGGGGAACAAAGTGTTATTTTTCCATTCAGTAACTTTGGTTTAGCATCATTATTAAATTATTGGCAAAGTGTTAGCGATAATTATTTAAATATTTTTCAATTTTACCTTCTTTTACGTCCACCAATTTCCAACTGTTATGCAACGTTCACCAAGTAGGCTGATTCACTTTGGAGTAAACTTGAATGAGGTGCTTGCTGCTGCTTACCCACTTTATATCCTTTCCAAATATCCCAAGCACCTGTACTTTGAAAATAACCCGTGATCCCGTGCGGATCTATTCTGGTGCGTATAGAAAAAAATCCCTCCAAGTAAAAGGCATTTCTTCCATGCAACAGGATCAGGGGACCCTCAGAGGGAAAAGGGAATATCTCCCGACGACATAAAAAGAGAAAAATCAATTTTTATTCCGCACGCGGATGGGAAAAATCTTGTTGAAAATGTGATGGAGAGAGCTCCGCCGCATGTCGATGGAATTTATGAAATATTTTACCAAACACGAGGACATCAGACCATCGGGAAGATAAGGCATTCCTACCTCATCCTCTCTAAGGGGAGTGGGGATATTCGATTGGGCAAAGCAGCGAAGTCAGCAGTGGGAGGGCATGCGGCCAGGAAAGCCAATATGGTGTGAATCCAGACGCTTGGACGTGAAGTTCCAAAAAAGAGCCTTCAGTTGCAGCGTCTGGTGTTAATTTTGACTTGGAATAAATATATAGTGTTTTATAATAATTGACTCGCTCCGGAGAAGATACGTTCACATGCAAGGAAGCAATACGTGTAAGTATTTGTGTGTAGTTTGGCACAATACTGATCTGAGAAAATTGCCACTGGGAAAGCAAACTAGAAGAGACACAAAAAAAGTCTGTAATTTTATCAATTTACAATTAGTTTTTACATTTCATAGTCGATTTTTCCTTTAAAAGTGTCATTCATCTTTAAATGTTTATTATCTTTTGTATATAACACAGCATTACAAGTAAAGATCGTCCATAATTTAATTGGAAAAAGTAGGATGGATATCCCTTCAGTTGAGAATAGAGCAAAGCATGCATTTTAAGAGTACGGGACTCTCCAGTTTACTCCCTACAGGGAAATAATTATTACGGCTCAAAATATCCTTTCAGATTAAAACACCCTGATAAAGTAATGATAAATATATTCCAGCACGAACAGATTTAAACACTCATTCTACATTCGCACAATCAACAAAACAACAAAAATATAATCTAGAAACCATTAAAACCATACATTCATTCTCTATATTCCTCTGAAGAACCATCCTCACTGACCCACAGTTAAAAAAATAATATATTGGCCTAATTATACACAAATATAACTTGCCACATGCTTGCGTGACGGATCTCAGGGGACGACGTAAATTAAACGAGTGTCTCCGATGTCACCCTGTGAACACGCAGTTGCAATGCACACTGACAAAATAAATTGAATTCTCGAGTTGATT
The DNA here is from genome assembly GCA_002093875.1 of Calopteryx splendens. NCBI lineage: Eukaryota > Metazoa > Arthropoda > Insecta > Odonata > Calopterygidae > Calopteryx > Calopteryx splendens. Next base: position 433,036 of record LYUA01001688.1, on the reverse strand, counting down.
TTCGCACTTAGTTTAACACCAAACCAAGCGTGGTCTCGAAAACTGAGTGCCATTTTTATTCGGATAAGCGGAGTCTGAATGCATGAAAGAAAGGAAGAATGGAGAGCTTCGGAAGGGATGGGAGGATAGAGAGGGTGCGGAATTTGAGACCCAACTCCTCATCGCTCCATTCTTCCAGTTATAAATGAATACGAGACCACTTATCCATATTGAGGACCTTGAAAATATGTCACAAAGTGACGATCCTATAGCTGAATAGGCATTAAACTGAGTGTTAATATCAACCTCGGTTTTATTTCAACCTTAATCCCATTATTTCTGCTCTGCCATATAATACATCGTTCAGAATATATCCGTGAACATGTCCTAGGATTTAATTTACATTACGCTGGTTAAATTCTTGCCCCTTCATTAACTTCCCCATGAATCCTATAAATTAATGCCATCCACCAATTATTTCCAAAATTTTCGATTAACTCAAAACTATAAATTACAATCAGAAGGTCTTTATTGGCAATAATCGGACAGTTAATGAACACCTTTCATTATGTTATCACCCACTGACTGCGCTCGCCAAGGCTAGTTCCCATTATGTATCCACTGGGAGTGGCTCTTAAGAGGCAGCTCCCCATGTCGCGGCATTATTTTAAAACGTATTTCCGCCCCCTACATGCTAAGTATGTGAATGATAGCACTAATTTTGGCTCCTTAGCGCGGCTCCCCCGGAGAATATATTAATTTCAAAACATCTCTCAGTTCAGAAGTTGAATGGAGTCGTTATGCAAGTCGCTCACATTGTTGGGATGGCTGGAATGGGCTCTCAGGAAAGTTTTCCTGCTCATCGCACCGCTGATTTCAAAGTTTTAGCGGCTCCCTTCCCTCTCGCCTACGGAATAAGAGAGAGGAGGGTG
>LYUA01001688.1:400249-415108 GCA_002093875.1 Calopteryx splendens | reverse complement strand
TATATATACACATCTATTGTTCAAAGCTAGCAGCTACGGTTTACCGCAGCGATGTGGAAGTTATGCAGGGGTTTTCCAATGCGTGAAGCCACGCTTGAACTGTTTAAATGAAACATTGACTAATTCTTCCATCCCCTCATCTTGGCCTGGAATATTTAGGATGTCACCTTTCCCATACTAACAAAAAATTAGCGCAAACAATTCTCCATGATGTTTAAATGCTCTAACTTCACTCCGCTAATTTAAGTCGCCTGCGAATGTACAAGCGCATTCCGGGACCTACTAAGCCCCAAGGGAGAATTTAGCAAGAATCAATCACCTCGCTGGTTATTCTGAAGAATTATTTACAGCTGCTTATGGGATTAACGTTACATCATTTTAGGCATGGGGGTCTTATCCTTTGACGCAGATTTTAAATGTATAGGTGAGGCTATAAACGACCAAAACACAATGAATTGTCATTTTTAAACTCCTCCAATTTCACGCGTTGGCAAACGGAGGGTATTTTTCTATCTCTTTATCAAGGGCTTGGGAAAGGGTTTGAAATTGATGGTATTCTCTAAATGTTGGATCAATAACATATCGCAACCAAAGGGATGCGTGGTAAAATATATGCTGACTTGAAAAACTATCGAAGAGGTGAAAAAATCCAATTTGTAAATCTAATACGGTATTTTTGTGCCTCGTCTAGGTAATGCTAAAAGTTTAAAATTAAAGAAATAGGATTTTTACTCGATGGTATGCACAATTTCTCACTTGAAAGCTATTTATAACGGACGAATTACTGGAATATATTTTGCAAGGATAGCTACTCCACCAAAATTTCTCACTCAGAAATCCAATTCTGTGTAGTTCTTCACTGTAAACAGCAATACTCTTCATGAATTTGTTTCCGTTGAGTTTTGCCCATGCATTTTACAGATAACTTCTGAGAACACCACGTTTGTGATATTTATTTGCTCTAAATATGCCATCTTTACCTGCTCTGATAATTTAGCTTAAGAGTAACGAGATGGATTTTCACGACGACCTTATGTTCTTCCTCCAATTAGAGGAGGTGCTCGAAATCGGAGATACCAAAGTTTTTAAGGATTTCCAACCGTCGTGCAAAAGAAGAAACAGATGAAAGTGTGGGACATATGAAAAAATAGAAATGAAATCCCCATTGACGTATCTCTCAACTAAGAGCGAAGGGGCTGTGGCACCCTAGTAAACCACGGTTGCCATAAAATAACCTGGAAAATTGCAGCGCATTGAGGTTTGTCACGTTGAGGCCTTCATCAATCCTCCATTCCACATCTCCCCCAACCCACCTCTCGTCCATTGAAACTGCTCTCGAAAACTTTTGCTGCCGATCCGGGAATCCGGGGAATTGATTCGTCCTCTCCGCTAACTTTGGACCCGGCCCCCTTCGCACGCGGTGCTTTCTCTGCGCATCCAGGGCTCCCATTTGGATGTTGCTTTAATCAAACTGCCGCCCCCGTCTCCTCTCCCTTTCCATTCGCCTATGGTACGATTTTCGAAACTTTCCTGCATATAATGATATCGCCATATACCCATAGCGCTTGGCAAATGTTTTTGAAATGGCATCAAATAATGACATGATATAAATAATAAAAAGTTGAAAAATGAAATAAAATAAGCATATCACGAGAGTGGTAAAATTTATTCAGCATGAATGTAAGGTCCAATGAAGAGTACTTATTATGCTATTGTTTCCTCGAGGCGCATAAGCGTTATTCTGAATTATAAACATAAATCATCCCAAAGGCTGGTTTGATAATCTAGTGTAGATCTCACCATCTCACGTACTAAAACCTGTAAAATTCACTCATCCGGGTGAGTGGAGTCACAGTCAGACCCGTGCCGCTCGCGAGTTCGCGGGAAGATCTGGCACCCAAAAAAAAAACTTATACAGCTCGGGTAAATGCAGCGTCTCCAGAATCTATTTCACCCATGTTCCTCCAGTCGATATCAGAACCCTCTACCCATTAAGCTACCACGTCCATTATGTTGGATTACGAAGGGCGAAGGTTTGTCTAACGGCGTCCGAGCTTCCACCCACAACATCATGCGCGCCCCATGATCACACGCCAGGGCTTTTGTGTGCCCTTCAACACCCAAGCGGTGAGGCTTTCCTATCGTCAAGCATATATTTACCTCAGACCTACTTGCGACAGCTGACCCTCCACGGTGGAGAGAGAATGACCTCCTCCTCTCCCTCCAGGATTACCTTCTCCACATTCAATCGACGAGCACCGGAGCACCTGATTCACTCTTGGCGGATATTTGTTCCGTTCCAATCGACTGATTCTACATTCGCCGCTGAACAGCGGGACAGCCCATGGAGTATGTCGAATGGAAAGATCACCCAATGTCTCCTGAACAAATAAAAAACTCAGGTTATATTTTAAATTTTTGGTCACAAAACCAAGTCACAGGTGCGGCACCTGGTCCTGTGCGGCACCTGGTCCTGTGCGGCACCTGGTCCTGTGCGGCACCTGATCCTGCATGCTGATCGTACTGTATAAACTTAATTTTCATTTGCGTTATAATTTATATCACACTAGCATAATGTCCGTCTCATGCACTTAAATCGTCCGTCCCATCCCGTGCTGACCCGTCTCATGCTGTGAATAAATTAATTAAATTTTATTGCAAAACCTTAAATGAGTCAGACATCATTTATTAACACTGTAAAGGTTAAATCCTTCATGGAGACTGGTAGGACCAAGCAACTTAAGTGGCACGCATGCCACTTAAGTTTCTCGGCCATAACTTATTGCTTAGCTAATTGCTTAACATGCATGCTTTCCTTTAAACTTTTGTGGGTAGTTCTGAAAAAGTATTCTTCATAATGTGACCATGAGAAACTAACAACATACAAAAAATACATATCACGTATGAGAGCATGAGTTGAGGGCATTCGCAAGACATTATTCATAGTTTACGAAGGCACAGTGAATAAGAAACAAGAGTTAAAATGAAAATTACTGTGGATGAGTGCAACTAGATTTCTAAATTCTGGCAAATTCTCAGTACATAATTTTACTAAACGATATATAACCTTTCCCAAGTTATACTTAGGGTTGAGTTATACAATCGATGTGCAGAACACTATAATACTGTTTAAAGTGAAAATAAATCAAAAAACAAAAAAATATTTGAGATAAAATAGTTTACAATTAACTATTTTAATTAATATTCAATTGAGTAAGGTACACGGGAGACTGTAAAACTATAAAAAACAGTAAAAAAACACCCTTACCATTGCCAAATCGTAATCATTAAATAATATCCAGTTTGCCACGTACACGGAGTATGTGAATAACTTATGTGGAAATAATCCTTTCCGAATGTTATTAGTATAAGATAGCATTCCGATATTCATTAAAAATTAAAGTCATTAGGACTACTTATGTAATATAAATTTTAAAAAAGAATCTTTTTGGCATAGTTTAGTGTTTAGTTTTTTCTTTTTTAGGTTCATAATGACACTAATTGCATTCATTTCGTATATGAATAAAAGTATTAAATGGTAACAGGATGATAAAAACAGGAAATTCCGACTTTAAAATTATCTCCCATTCAGAACGCGAACAAATCATTTGATATAACTCAAATAATTACTCATTTATTCAATCGTATAATAAGTTATTTCCCGAGATCCCGTAAGATAATGCTAAGGTATATTAAGATCCAAATCTCTGAATAGAATCCAATTTTACATAACAAATTCGAATTCCACTATTTTTTCACTTATGGTTTGAATAATTCAGAAAAAAATATTGTTTTGACCTTAAGTGTAACCATTCCTCTAAATTTCAAAGTTAGGGAGACACTGTGATGAATCAGTGACTAGTATTGCACGTTAATATATATACTGACAAGAGTGTTTTCCTTTCTCTGTCTAAAAACTTCTTCAATTGAGATAAAAAGAGAACTATGCATTTTAATGCCCAAAACAAAAATTTCCCAGGTATTTTGCTAGTATTAAAGGTAAGAAAATTACATAAATAGAATAAAGGAAAGCCATGAGAATGCTTACATATGTGAACATATGGGGATCCCGGAAGATGCTTAAATTTCACCACGCATGCAATGAGAGAAATTTTTTTTGTGAAAAATGTGAATTCGACGGTTGAACGCTGTATTAAAGTCCCTCGAGGACGATGTAGCCGCTTTTCCAATTTTGTGCTCATGGATTTTGAGTTTTGTGGGTACGGAAACTGAAAAACTATTAATCGCGGCCAAAAACAACTCGAAATTTTATGTTTTTATTAGTATAGATTCATAAACCGCCACTCGCGGTATACCCTACTCGGCAAACCACAAATGGCAATTTCCTGAAGGTTTACGTTTCGGTTTAATCGATTGTCCCATTTGAATTACCACAATTGGCTACGAAAAATTGCAAATTTAAAATCGGAGATTTTCTAAAATTGATGTTCTTTCTTTCATTGAAGTCAAATTTCAGGAAATACTGTTTAATCATTAAAATATAACATTTGATAATAAATATATTAAATTTCTCTTACCAGCTTCAAATGATGTTCTTCGTGATTGGCATTTTATAGGTAACCCTTTAAACTCGACAAAAATCCATAAAAGTTTCTCTGAGCGAGAATCACGAATTGCTTAAATCATAAAGTGAGCTGCCATTGGGGAGGGGGAAATACATATTACTCAATCGTTCGCTATATTATTGCAATTATATTTTAAGTTAACATAACACCAGAAAGTAAAAAAAAAAACTGTTTCAGTAATCTTGAAATATTTTCACGAAGACCTTAATAGAAAGTTATAGTTTTCCATTTTTTTTTTCATTTTAACTTTCGGGCCTCCTTTTAAAATCCGGATTGCCTAATCGGAAAAAAATATTTCAGATGCAGGGAAATGCCTTCCTGCAGTGAAATAGTTAAATGTACGTAGACAAAAATAAAATCTTGATGGGAAGACAAAGCAACAATGCCGGTAATTATTATGGTCGTGCTATGCATTCAACAGGGAAGGACAGATTGGTTGGAGGGTATCCAAGGAAAAAAAGAGAAAGAAAAACTAGGTTGGGATATGAAGACAAAAGTTAATTATATAAAACTATAAGGCCTAAAAATACTCGAATGATTTCCTGAAGAAATCTTTGAGTACACTGCTCCCACTCCTAATAGATATAAACCTAAGTCAGCATTACTTCTAACGAGAATAAATTTAAATGTTAACAAAGATTCTGCAGTAAATACACCGTAAGACAAAGGCTTGATAAAACGGAAATTTGAGCGTTTGGCCCTACTGATTTGATGACCGAATTCATAGAAAAGTTGACCAAATTGATGTGAGGAGCAAAATAAATGTCCTTATATAACACTTTTATTTTGAAGTATTCAATTATGGATGCCTGTTAAGGGCCTTGTAACTCAACGAGCTATTTATTGGAAAATATTACCACGGTAAATAAGTTTTATCGGCGAAAGAGATGGCTGAGTTACCAGGGATCTAAGTTACCTTTTTGATAATCAAGTAATGTTGAACTAATTGACATAAGTATGAATTAATTAAGAGAAATTAAATAACAAAAGATTTAAAGGAATAACTTTGCTGGTACCTTACATAATTCATTAATTTGATTAATATTCATTTTCAGACTAACATTAACATAATTATAGGAAGAGGTATTTTCCAATTATTTATTAATTACAAAAAATGAAAAAAATTGTAAGAGACAAGAAAGAAAACGAGGTTAACTTGTGCTCCCTTTCTAAGCTTTTCCTGAAAACACCCAAAGATTTTATCACCTGAAAAACAAAAGGTACCCACCGTGTCATACCCACACTCTAATTACTACTGCAATAACCCATTAATTTAGCACGCTAAAGTTTGTCATTCCAAAAATATCTTTGAAAAATACTATACCCAGTAGAAAAAATAGTGAAAGGAGGGGTTAATGAACATAACATTAGAGGAAACTATTCGAATTTAACTCTATCCTTTAATCCTTTAACATAATGGTAAATGCAACTCGCCAACTTTCGCCAAATGCAACTCCTTCGCCAACACATTATCAGATGCTGTTTCAAACACATTCCACATTCATTGAGGATATCAACTCGTCAACTTAATCGTCAATATTTTCATAGTGAACTCTGGTTTTATATGACCAAGCCACGGTATGTAAATGTTCATAATACTCAACTTACGTCACGCACGGCGGAGTGGAGAGTTATTATCCATTAAGTATCTCACTGACGAGGGGAATGGACGAGGGGAATGGACGAGGGGAATGGACGAGGGGAATGGACGAGGAGAATGGAAGAGGGGTAAAGCGGCGCATTTAGAAACATATGGCCAACCACATCGTCGCCCGACATTTTAGGGCCAAAATAATAGTCTCGTAGTTACATTATGCAAATTCCATGAAACTTTTCTTAATTTACATTATATATGTTAATTTTTAACAAATAAAGTCTTATGTATAAAGATATCAGACAACAATTTCGATCAAAATGAGCTAAACAGTGCATTTATTCATATTTTAAAGCGTCCAAGACGTGTAAAAATCCATGAAAATAAAAGTCAAAAGGCAGGTAGATATAGTTATTTCTTCCTTAACTTGACTTTATACAATAATTCATCAAGATTATTACCGTATTTCTAAATAATTCACAATATTAAACATTATTCGTCAGTTACAGAAATGTGAATGCGAAAGTCAATGAGGTAATTAAAACATTTACAAAAAAATGCCAAATTATATGAGGAAAAATTTCAAAGGGAAATATATCTGAGAAAACCTTACCTAATACTTTCGCTCATCAATCCAATGATTCATATTTCAGTCACAGGAATAAAAAAACTGTTTACAGCCAGAAACACTAAAAAGTCATCCGGATCAAATAAAATACCGGCGCACATTTACAAAAAAGTGGCGGAAAAATTAGCACCGTGTCTGGAGGTCATATTTAAAATTTCCCTAACAGATAAAATTGTACTCAATGATTGGAACATAACTAACACACCACCTATACCTAAAATCTGCGAAAGGAAGGAAAACACTACTTACAGACCTATCTCACTCACATCCATGTCATGTAAGGTATCGGAACATAATAGTTGTTAGCCTTGATTTTCTTATTAGATCGCGTTCAGCGAAGAGGTGCAGATTTGTTAGACTATACTATGAGAGCTTTATTACCATTACTGGTTAATAGAAGAATTAGATCGGGAATCTATAAACGACCACAGATGAAAGGGGTAAATGAACAGTATTATTATCAGTTTAATGATTTGTAATATTTTTTTACAAAATATGGGGGTATCGGGAATACTTAGGCGTTTTCTAGGCATCATAGCGGTAACGGCAATGATTGCTGGTATTTTAAAACCGATCAACTATAATCCCTTACTATTCCCCATCACTCATAACATACCTATATTACAACATCCAGGCTAATGATGTCAAACATAACTTCCTGAAAAGATGGCACAATAAAATTTAGGAAACACCCTGCTGCCACCTTCTTCTAACACCGTCAAACATGAAGATTAGGTCATATTTTGCAACAAAGCATTTAGGTCAAGCAAAATGTAAAATGCAAAAGGTTAGATGACCAATTTCATTACAAATTAAGGCCTAAAATTCATGGAGGGATTCAGGTTCATCTCATCGCGCATTAAGAAATCATGCCTTCCCATGGAGCACGTTATCTGAACCTTCATTTTTAAGGCATGAAAATGTCTATCCATACGCCCGGTTTAAATTTTATGGCCAAAATCTTCTCTTCAATGTCCTCTCCCTTGGTAAAGGATAACCTCTGTCTATGAGTACTCTGGATCCATTTGAGCACAAGCCATTTACAGCTTTTGGGCCGTCTGAATTTTTACGTGGGACCATATAGTATTTTATTTGTGTGTGGACAGTTTTCTTATTACAGTAACCTGATCCCCATTAATGAGATTGTTCAGCTTGTACTCCAATTGCTGCAACTTAACTTCCATTTTATGGCCTGCTTTCATACTAATTTCTAAGTTTGAGTCAGGTTCTTCGCATTTTCCTGCACACCTATACCTTGTAGCTAATCAGTTATTTAGCAGTGAAAGCCCCACTGGGATTCAACGTATCTCGATATGTAATTAAGTGTTTAAAGTATATTGCAATACTTGAATTATACTACTCAAAAATTACGTATTTCAATGTTTAATACCTGCGCTTACTGAATAATTGGCTAATTCATAATTGAGAATAGTTAATGTATCACTGAGATTCACCACATCTCAATGTGTAATAATTATTGAGCTAATTTTATGATTGAAGTAATTATCTTCACAGTAATTTAATCGAAGTACCATTTGAATATATGAAAAATATTAACAATCTAACTTCAACCAATTGGTATCTAAATCCCCAACAATGAATTCAAATGATATAATCACTATACACTTAAATGAATTTTATCAGTCGTTTTATAATCTTCCCGTTATGCAAATATGACATAAAGAAGGGGTTCTTACTCCAATTTCTTCCTCTGAGTTCGCTCCGCCAGTTCCCATCTCTCAGCTGGTGAAATTCTTGGGTTCACAGAGCGTCTACGCACACACAAAGCGGTGATGGTATTTTGTTTTAATTTGATCACACCGCTTCCTCTGTGCAATTCAAACTGGTCCCTCATAAAGTGTGTCAGACGAAATACTTCTATCAAGCCACATAGGTATTAAAAGTTACACAGAGCATCTAAATAGCAAATAATAACATCCATATACTTTATCTCAAAATCGTAACAACGTCATAAGCAACAATTTATCTCCTCTCCCACAAAGAAACACGCGAATTTCGAGATGATAATCTCTTTATGGTAAAAAAACGACTGTGAATATCCACGAATAAGAAATGCTTACAATCTCATGAAATCCATTATATGAAAACCAAATGAAAATACTTATTTCATACTAAACTGCGTTTTTGCAAATTTACACTCATTGCACTTGTATATGTTGCGATAAAAGCTCTCCGTTAGAGAAAAACTACAGATGGAGATAAATCTACCAATAGCATCTTAGTAACGCAAAACATAAATGGTAGAAGAAGCTTGCCGTAAAGAGCCTTCAATCTTTACTAGGGGTCTCATCTCGACGACCGATTTTCTTCAGCCATTTTTTATTCCTCACAGAAAAAAAATGACCGTGATTTCTAAATACAGAGCTTTAGTGGGATGTGGCTGCAAACGACATCACGGTAGATACGGCTGAAATAAATAAATCATCGTAAATCTCCCGTCCTATCTCCTGATGTCCCCTGTCCTAGCGTTTACGTTTTTCCCTGCTCTCCCAACTTTATCTCTCCCTTCAAACGCCCCCGCCTCTATACTTCTTATATATTATTTGGCCCCACGATACCATTACTTCCAGCCGTGATAATGACTGTAGAGTCGAAAATCAGGGAAATAAAGCTTTTTGCGTGGCCCATTTCTTTCTTTCTTCCGAGATTATTAAGTTCCACGAAGTTAAGGACGAGAGCATTAGGAATAACGGAAATGAAAACCGATTCAAACCAAAGATGTGGGATTCAAGGAAATAATGTGCTCAAATAATTTTGTATATGATGAAGAACGGGAGACGCGACGGCTTGAAGTTGTCTGGAGGATTTGTCCCTACATCTTTGCAGGTTGGATATTTATTAAGTATCCCGTCCCATTGTATGCCCCGTATTATTTCATTCAATATACAAAACTATCCGGAATAATTCTCCTACGAAAGGTAGGCACTGGACGATATTCAACTAGTAATCCATGTATCGCAATAAAATCCACCTATGCTCCCTATAACTATATCCTGCCTCAGTTCAATTTCTTAAATTTCATAACTTCATTTCAATTCAATTAGCATACCTCCCATTAATTCTCTTCTTAAAGCTGCTTCTCTCACCCACCCATTTTCTTCTCCTTACGTTCCTACTTATACATCCACAAATACATAGCTCCATTAGGGCTACCATTGGGGGGTGTTTTCACACCATACGTGCGCCGTCAAACTATGCATTACCCGAATGTTAGAAACAAACGGAGAGGTTAGGCGATATATCTTAGCATAAAAATGTGCTGCATGCTTGCAGTGGTGGTTGCAATTATAAAGTACAAAGAAAATATTAACTAGACTACTTAGAACAAAATATTGTATCCTGAGCTATAACTTTGGCAATTATTTTGATTCCTTATTGTTCGCAGGAAAAATTACAATTTTAATCAGTCCTTCAGTTTATCTCTCTGATCTTTATTTCGTGATCTCTCCTACCTATGACTGGGTTATTAAATATGCTTTACGTCATCATGAAATAGACCAGCTTAAAATTTGCGTAACTAATTTAACCTATAATTTAGCCTCCCGTCGATGATGGATTCTAAAACTAGTTCTTCTAATTAACTGGTTAAACTACTACTACACTACTAAAGGCATCATAACATCGTGTCACAAATCTAGCTCTTCAAAAAACGCGTTAGACTGTGTCAATGAAACTCTCTTCGTGAGGATCCCATATATTAGGGGCCTTAAGTGAGGCCTTACTAGAGAAAGATAACATCGCTCTTTCATCATCTCCCCGCATTTACCTACTGCCGTTTAAATAAATCCTTTTTTTCTAGCTTTCCTGCGTATCCCTCGAATGTTTTTCCTCATGAAATGTCGTAAGAGTAACACTCTAGTTTTTAATAGTCTACACTTGATGTTTAGGTACCTTTCATATAACAGGGGTGCGGTGGAGAAATATATTTTTCCGAAAGTTTATCACCTCTTTAAGTCCAATTTTCATTTTTTGCACCAGTTTTGTATCGAAATTAAGTAATCAGCTAATGCAACTAACCGAATGTCTACAAAACGGATGCGTCATCAGGAAATACAGGTAGACCTGAAGACGAATTTTATTTTAAAATACGGAGTTAATGTCGTTGTTATAAATAAGGAACAAAAGAGGACCGATCCCGGTTTTACAGTTTATCTCTTTGTTCCCTCTATTATCGGATGTAACTTCGATCGTAATGGAATTAACGCAAAGACGAATATTTGTTCAAGATTTTTTAAAAGAACTTTTATCCTCACATGGTATTTTTGTCTATTACATAACATTCTAATATCTTGATTAATTTGCGATGAGTAACTTTTTCAAAAGCTTTAATTCCTAGAATAAACACCCACTGGAATACTATTTTTTCCCGAGAATAAAATTCCACACGCAAAAAACCGGTCACACATGACTTACCCTTGAATAAAAAATGCTGATTTTTTATCAACAAGTTCCAGCCGTTTAAGTCCATTATCAAAATAATAATTATGCACCAGTGCCTCAAATGAAATGAATGTGGGGTACGTAGATTTGTAATTACTGGCATCCTCCTGATCGCGGAGGTAGTAAACGTAAGAGTTATGTTAGCTGTATTGCAATAAATGGGTAATACATGGTTCGCAACGGACTTCTGAAAGATGATCTCCAGATATGGTGCTAATGCTGTCCTAATTTTTTGTACATGCGAGGTGATATTTCATTGGACTGGATGAGTTTTTAGGGTTAATGGCTCTAGGCAATTTTTCTATTCCGCTCCGGAACATAAAAATTTCCTATTTCTGAGAGAAGCGGAGAAATTGCGTGAAGAATGCCTCATTTCTTCAAGGATATTATGTATTTTATTATAATCGTGATACTTTTTGTGTTCTTTTACTTTGGTATCTGCACTTCTCCCCGTCCGCCAGAAGTAATATGTTGGCCAGTCATCATAATATGAAAAAAAACACCACTTCTAATGAGGTTGTAGTTTCTGTCTTTTGCATTGATAAGACTTCTAATTAATAGATAAGCGTATTATACGGCCCTATACTTGCCCCTTGTGAAACATGAGGACAGAATAAGAGATTAGCCATAATAATTCTATTCCATTCCTATTTTTTGAGTTACGGGAGCAGGTATGACGCCATTGAAATGGATAGTTTTGAACGGAATTCGTTTAGCATGCTATCGATTAATTCAGGTGTGTAGCCATTTATAAAACCTATGTATTTAATTACTTCTCTTTAACGTAATTGGTTTTCTGGAGGGGAGTTATGATTTATATTTTAATCAGTGTATGGAATGTTGCGGTCTTCTGCTGGAATGGGTGACATGAATCCGCTGAGATAAATTCATCCAAGCTTGTAAATTTTCGGAGTATATTAATTTAACCCACTTCATAAATAAATGTTACATATGCAATTAAAATGCTTAAATTGAAAAAGCGGAATGTCTATAGTTCTAAAGACGGCGAATAAAGTGAACAAACAGGTGCTTCTAAAAGAAAAAAAGAGAATAATACTGATGCATGCAGCGAACGAGGGCAGTGAAGTACGAGTCTCAAAGAAAATGGAAGAGACCACAAAATAGTACAAGATGACTCTAATGATTCAAAGAAGGCATTGTGGAGGGAATATCGGGAGGGGCTCGCCCTGCGTCAGCGGGATCCAAATCCCGCACTCCTCTCGTTTTTCCACAATTCAAATGACAGAAGGCGAACTATCCGACTTTGAGCAAACTGGTTTCCCGGGATGCGTTGAAGGAATACATTCAGTGAAGGAGGAAGAATGTCCAAACAATGACGTTAGATTAGTCCGTCGAAAGTAATTATCGGAGCAAACAACGTAAGCCGAATGGGCAAGAACATTATTCGAGACAGGAGGGAGACAAACTCGGGCAGATATAGAAGGGCACCATTGCCCCTTACAAAGGGACAATGGTGCCTTAAGAGATATAAGAGTAGTACAACTGACATGGGTTTTAGAATTCGTCGAAGTGTGTTTACCATTAATTACGCATCATTTTGCTAGAAAAATTTGGAGCCAAAATTAGTAGGTACTGAGTTAAGTTTACATCATATAATAACGGCAGACACACTGTATCTCAGAAAGCTACAGTTAATTAAATATCGTTCTATTTAGATTTTAAAAGAAGAAAATAAATGGGGATTACTGTCTTTTAATTAGGTCTCAAGGTAATTGGCGTATTCGATAATCAAATATGCATAACTAAGAAAAGGATACTCAAAGCGTCCTTGAACAACCAATATTTTAAGAAACTCGTCAGGATTTCCCGGCTCGTTGATCTAGTGGCATCTTGAAGTGGCTACCACCACTAAGTTATAGGAGTTGCACCGTCAGTGAGCGATTGTCTCAGTCGACATACGACACTAAATATGGCGATATGAAATATAATACAGTAAGCAGTTAGCTGTTTGTTGACGAACGAAGAAGAAATAGTTGTGACCCCTACACCTTAAATCTTGTTTCGCATTCCGTGATTGCTAATTAAGCTCACAAGCACGATTTCGCCCAGTGTAATTTTATTTATTTCAACTATAAGGAGTTCCTTGTTTCTAATTTTGGCAAATAATCCTCTATAATGATGTAGTTAAATTAACTCGGAATATCTAGGTACTGCATGAGCGTTGATATTGTAGGCTCGTGGTGTATCACCATTGCAAACTTGGAAAAAGAGATCGGATGAATATAAAAATACTTAATGATCGACCAAAACACCTAATTATCTTAGTGTATACCCAAAGTATTTTTCTTTGTTAAGTCGAGCGGATCGCATAATTTCCCTTGCATTCATGCTGTTCCACGTACTTTTATAACGAATATGAAACCTATAACTATTATCCCTTCGGTGGAAAAAAATAAAACCGTGCCATAACAAAGATTCACATAGATATGGAAAAACTGAAAACAAAGTGACAATCAAGAATGAGTGTCGAACTTTTTCCGCATAGGGTCATTGTCGATTGGAGACCTAAATATGACGTTAGCATCCCCATGGAAATTACCGAGTCCTTAAAACCGTTGTGTGTACATCCAATAAGCCAACCGATGACTCGTGGCAGGAAGTAGAAGCCCCTGTCCAAAGAGGGCATACGAATTGAGAATGATTTGAGGGAGGATTCACAGATAATAAAATATTCCGCTTACAAGTAATTTGTCTGATAATAATTTACAAATTTGATCTAGTCGTAGGCTATGAGCTAAGGGCGCAATAAGTTCCACTCAAATCTTCGAGTGTTGAAAGTGGAAATGTTTTATGTGGTAAGAGCCTCAATTAACTCAACTCCATTTATCGGTTGAAGAACTCCCTTAAGCTCTCCATCCTCCTCCTTAACCATCATTCCTCCAGATTCAAGTTTCTAGATCACTCTGTTGCTATGTCCAGGTCATAAAATGCCATCAAAGCCAACAACTCTCAGAGTAACGTATGAATACGACTCGCACCTGAGTATTAAAAGTTAGAGACCCCATATATCCCCCCTTATTTTCTTTTAATCGGTCTATGTTTGTCCCTCTTGTCCCTGCTCTGATGCGATCCCTCCGCCCTATTTTCTTAGACTCGCAGTCGTCTGGAGTGGAACCGGAAATGAGAATGGAAACTACGGAAGTGAGTTGTGACAGAAAAATGATGATGATAAAGTATACCGATCGAGTACCTACACAGTTTTGTGAGTGGAATACTTATGAAGAACGCTGCTGACCTGTAGGTGAAGTAAGAAGGCTTAACTAAATCATAAACTCATACAAATAATAGTCACAAAGACTTCGGCGTGGTATAATCCAATAAAACTTGAAGAGAGTTCTTAAATAATGAATTAACAGAATGCCACAGGGATTAGTGTGATTAAAGGGAGTAACGCATCCAAAGAAAATGATACATTTTAAACCAATCAAATAATTGTTAACGGAGAGGATGGCTGTCAAATACTAAACCACTCCATTAATAATCGTTATCAAGGAAAGCGCTTCATCATTTCCTCTAGACTACTAGTCGGGGCAGGATAAAACATGGGGGCGGGGGAGTGCTAATTATAG